>JAPKLW010002288.1:39656-98833 GCA_026898455.1 Plectranthus barbatus | reverse complement strand
TTTTTTGGGATTACTTTACTTTAATATATACTAGATTTACACCCCGTGATGCGCTAATCAAATATAAAATGTCTTGTTTCATAATATTGTGATATAATAAATAAAATTATATATCTTAAAATTTTATATACAAATATTTAATTTTATTCATTAATACTATTATTATTATTATTATTATTATATAATATATATATTATCTACATTATACGTTAAATTATATATATTATTGGGCCCAAAAGTGACTGTGCTAGAAAAACATGGCCCAAGTCCATTAAGAATGACAACGGCCCAAGATGATGCATTCAAACGGGCTCAACGACCTCTGAACGGTGATTTCGACTAGGCCCAGGACCCGACACACAGATGACGACCCAAAGGGAAAACAAGCTCCAGCTCCCAGTCAGGTACGCGACCTTCTTTTTCCCTGAGACCATCATTTTAAGGATTAAGCGAGCAGGTCCAATCTTCGTGCACGACCCTCACAGAAGACATCAGGACTCAACTCTGGAAGCGCGCCGAATCCGGGAGGAAGTTGAAAGACCACGTGCCAAGCGGCCCCCAAAAGTCGGAACTGCCTTCGAAGCTCTTGGCGGCCAACGGTCAGATCCCTTCGTGGAGCTCAACGAACCCTAGTCAACCAACCCCGGATAAAGCTCAACGGCCATCACCAATGGGCCGCCCCAAAAATCGGAACCACCATCAAGAATAATTAGGGTTGTAACAGCTTTCCTTAGGTCTATAAAAGGGACACTTGGAGCTCATTTTGGCACACGTTTTTCCTTTGATATAGACGCACCAGCACACTTAGGCACATTTGAGCTTAAGTCATTCATAAATCTTTACTTACGGCTTACTTTTTAGGCCTCATTTTGTACTTCGTTGGTTGTATTCTCGTTCAATTTATCATAAGTTCCAAGGGTCCTTATATAATCACAAATCGAACCTCAACAATTTGGCGCCCACCGTGGGGCCTTTGGAACGTAATTTTATTCTTTTTGCAGGGTATGGCCGACGAACGCGTTCCGAAAGTTAGCTCCGACACTGAAATCCCTCGAGAGTGGATCCCGGAGCCACGAGCAAATGCGCTCGAGAATCTTCTACTGGGGATGGAACAACATCGTGCAACGCAACTGGCATTGAGTTTTCCACCACCGCATCCTTCGACCATGCACGACCCAACCGTTGTGCAACTCATGAACCAAGTTCGTGACGAGCAACAGGAAATCGCCAGAGTCAACCTCCAAATAGAGCAGATGACGAGGGCACACCGAGAGGTGCTCGAGGAAAACCAACGCCTTCGGGCGGCAAGGCCCACCGCCAACACTCAACCGTGGGTCACAGCTCGAGATAGCTCCACACGACGCTCGCCAGTGACTCCCCGGAACCTGAACGTGGAGTTCGACCAAAACGTTAGCGGGCGTGGTCAGCATGTCCCTCCCAACACCAGAAGAGAACTCAGGACTGGGGTTGGGGAAGCAGGACCCCCTGTGACTGACCCGGTGATGAGTGCGATCGAGAGTTGATAAGCTCATATTGTTACTCACTTATCTATATTTTTCTCCATTGTTTCAAGTGCTTTATATTATGTTTTTAGTCATTTTCGTGCATGAGTCTACTTTAGAGGGTGTTATGCTTTTCATGGCTGATTTTGCAAGTATTTAGGGTTAAAAAGAGCTGAAATGATGAAAGAGTCGAATCACATGGAGTGCCGCTTCGATTGACGCACAGGTAGTCGACCAGAGATGGAAGACGAAACCAAAATCCTGAAGCAGGACCTCTGTGTCGATCTACAGGAATCCTGTCGAGAGACATAGAGGTCGGATGTCGATCGGACGCACAAAAGAAGAAGGAATCGACAGAGTTTGTAGCCATGTCGATCGACAGGATTTCTGTCGATCAACAGGAATGTCAAGGCTGGGAATCGACATGATTGAAGATTGTGTCGATCGACAGGATTTCTGTTGATCGACACAGATTCCCGATAAGGCTGTTTTGGCAATTTTTGTTATTTGAACCCAATACCTAGTTTAGATGTTTTGACTCCTATATAAATACTCTACCTTATGCACGAAATTAGGTTAGCTTTTTATGCATTATTACACTTAGAATAATTGAGCTTTGGAGTTTTTACAAGACATTCAAGGTTCCTCTTTATTTGTAAGTTAATTAATAACATGTTTGCTTTACTTCTAGTCATATTTTGTGGCTAGAACCCTAAACAGGTTTTAGGGTTATGATTTCTTTTCTGATGCATGTTTAATTGATATCAACTCATATAGTATGGTTTAATTCTCTGTACTTAATTTTATAATCTAGATTAAAAGAAGGACCGAGAGGTGAATTGAGATCTAGGTTTATAGTTAATAATTGATGGATCGATCCATCAATTATTAACTATAAACTTAAATCTTAATTCACCTCTCGGTCAATAATAATTTTTTGGACATGACTTCGATCCATCAATTATTAACTATAAATCTAGATCTTAATTCACCTCTCGGTCAATAATAATTTTTTGGACACATGACTAGGGCTTGGCTTATCATTTTAATTTCCAATGATGGAAGTTCATTCTTTTTTTATCTGTATATATATAGTTAACTAGTTCAATGTTACATATGATATCATACTTTTGATCCCAAACTACCATTATAAAATTATATAAACTATACATAATAATAATAATATTATTATTATTACTATTATTATTATTATTATTATTATTAAATATTGCAGACTATATAAGAATAATTAGAAGTTTGTTTGCGCGCTTTTATCAACAAAATTTGGATTTGCTCGTAACATATAGTTGATCAATTTTTTATTTTTAATTTCTTAAAATATCTATAAAATAAAATAAAAATCCCAATATATCAATTCTAAAAATAGTAAATAAAAAAAAATTAGTGATGCATTTTTATTTTTATTTTTTGCTGGGAATATACATTTTCTTTGAGCTTTACTATTATATGTAGTGAAATATAGTCAATAATTGTATGTAACTTAAATTTGTAGTTGAGTCACAAATTTTTTGTAATTATGAGCATATGATTATGCATATTGCAATTCCAAATCTACATTCAAAGGATTGGAGATCATCCCAAAACAAAACCTTCTTTCCAGTTTAATTCGATAATGAAATTAAAGATTGAATAAAGATTTTATATAATTCATAACTCGTTACTGAAATATTCCACCGTACGATCAACTATAGAATAAAACTATATAAAATTATACCCAATATTCTCAATTGAATGCACTATAATTTTGTCTGAAATTCTCCATCAACTCCCACCATCACAACAATCCATCCCCATTCCGGCCATGGCCGTCACGAAATCCCGAGCTTCCGAAGTAGAAATCGACTGCCTTTTTGGTCGATCCATCGTCGACGTAGAGTTGGGCATCCGACGCAATCACCGCAAACCCATTCTTCGCGTCGCTCACATTGCCGTTTGGAGTGTATCTTCTACACGTGTATAAAATGACATCATAAAGAATATTTGTGTCACTTACCAAGGCCATGGTGTCTCTAGCGACCATAGCAACTAGAGACACTTCGCCGGGGCATTGGGCTTCAATCTCGGGTTTGACTCGTTTAATATGATCAAATCCCTCAACTCCTAGATGTCCAGATGCTCTCATCATCTCAGAATGATCACCGTTGTCGATCAAGATTGAACCATTACAGCCCTAATATCATTGCATGCATGCACCAAATTATAGAGCAGCTCAAAAAAAAAAAAATTTAAAAACAGTATAAGTGGTAAAATTACGAAAACAACCTCAGCAAAACCGTCATCGAAATGGATTTTGTGAGGAACAGGAGGGACTGTTTGGGCCAGTGAGACTTCAAGGAGGAGAAGAAAGGTCAGACCACTTGAATTTCCTCACTTCCTTTGCAAGAACATAGACAGTAGCAACGATGATGCAGAAAATGTACATGTAAAAGAAGATTTGAGAGAGATTGTAGTGATTTGCTTGTGAGCCGTTTAACAGCAACACGGCCATTGTTATTTCTCTTGATTAAATTGAATTCTCTACTATTATTTTGGGACAAAGGTAGTGGGGCAAGAGTGAGAAAGTTTTGAAGGTGAATTATGGATGGATATGGAAATGGTCATCCTCCACAAGCAAAGTTTCTTGAGTCATTTACAAGTTGATCATTACTTTTTGGCAAAAACTTGCGTTAGGCAGGCCTAAACGGTTTAGGCGGGTTTTATCCTACCCAAATGGGTTGACCCATCCCAAATAGGGTATATTATAAGGGTTTGGGCTTGGTTTAATAGATAAAACCCCAATTAGGGTATATTATAAAGGTTTGGGCTTGGGTTAATGGATAAAACCCGCCTAAATCGTTTAAGTCTGCCTAACCCAAGACCTTCTCTTACTTTTTATATTTTATGAGGAGTAATATATTTTGTGAGTGATGGGAGATCTGTGTGAATTCAATTAATGGGTCATGTAGACACATACCATATTCCCTCCGTTCCCATTATTTTGTCTGAATTATTATTTTAGTGTTTGTTTTTATATTGGTATTATTTTTCTCTTGTAATATATAATTGTACCTCTGAAATTTTTTGAAAAATGAGAATATCGAAAATAATATTATGAAAAAGCAGTTAATTAATGATTTAAATAAGGATGATGTTTGAATTTTGTTTAAATATATTAATTTATAAATGATTAATGATTTAAATAAGGATGATATTTGAATTTCGTTTATATATATTAATTTATAAATAATTTTTGACAAACGTGCAAAATCAACTAAATTATATAATTGGAACGGATGGAGTATAATTAGTGGTGAGCAAAAAAACCGAAAAATCGAAAACCGAACCGAACCGAATAAATTTTGGCTATTTCGGTTCGGTTATTTTTTTTCTAAAATTTCGGTTTTCGGTTCGGTTATTTTTTTTGGAACCGTAATAACCGAATTAACCAAAATAATATATATTATTATTATTTTAAATAATATATATATATATATATTATTTTTTAAAATTATAATTTTAATTTTTATTGATTTTTCGTTTTTTATTAATTTATTTATATATATTATTATTATTTTTTAATAATAATAATTTTGATTTTATTTTTTATTTCCAAAGTAATAATTTCGGTTATAACCGAAAAACCGAAAACCGAATTTAAAATTTCAGTTCGGTTATTTAACAGGCAATAACCGCACCGAATAACCGAATACTCATCCCTAAGTATAATAAAAGGAAAATTGAGTTAAAGAATATTTCCTTTGTAAGATAAAAGTAAAAGGGCTACTAATACACCAGTCTATGCGATAATTAAAGAGTGCTGGTTTGTTAGAGATTTATACTATTTTAGTTGGAATAAAATCTATATCTGTAAATATATTTATATTATTATCTGTGAATATATTAAAGCAAGCCAGTCTATTCATAACAACCAAAAAAGGTATTTTAGTTAATTTTCTTTTTTACTTTTTTATTGTGTAGTCTTTCCAACAAATTCATGTTTTTTTCATGAAAAATGAAATAATACTTTTCTTTGAGTTTAATCAATCTTTTAATCAAATTGACAAAAAAAATACTTTCTCATGATTAAATAAATTTGAAGTTATAATTTTTCCGAACCCTAAATTCCCTCTCCCCCATATCCTCGATCTTCTTTTTTCGGTCATAAATTACACAATTAAATTAAATCTATCTATCTACATACTAAAAGAAAGTAGTATAATTGTTCCCGTTAAAATATATAAAAGATAAAATAATATATTTATTTTAATTTTAATAATAATATTTATTGTTTGGTATTTTATTAAATGTAAAATAAATTATTTAATGTGTACATCAGTTTCTAAATATGTATCATTCAACATATTTTTATAATGTTTCAATAATATATAATCCCTAAACCCTAAACAAATATTTTTTCTCACTACTCTTCTTGTGAATATTATAGATAGATACTTAACTAAATTAATGCTACATATGATATCCTACATTTTGATCTCAAACTACTACTATTAAAATTATATAAATTACATATTATTATTATTATTATTATTATTATTATTATTATTATTATATTGCAGATTATATAAGAATAATGAGATTTTTTGTTTGTTGTTATCAACAAAATTTGGATTTTATCTCAAAATATATTTGATCAATTTTTATTTGTAATTTCTTAAAATATCTATTAAACAAAAGAATACCCAATATATCATTTCTCAAAATAGTAAACAAAATAATTTTTTTAGTGCTGTGATATTTCTTTTTGCCGGGAATATATTATTGTATTTTCTCTGAACTTTACTATTATATGTAGTGAAATATAGTAAATATTTGTATGTAACTTAAATTTGTAGTAGTGGTCACAATTTTTTTTTGTAAGTATGTGCATATAATCATGCATAATGCAATTCCAATTCTTCATTCAAAGAATTGGAAATTATTCCAAAACAAAACCATCTTTCATATTTAATCCGATAATAAAATTAAAGATTTTATATAATTTAGAACTCGTTACTGAGATATTCGACTATTTAATAGAATAAAACTATATAAAAATGACGCAATATTCTCAATTAAAGGCACTACAATTTTTCCGAATCTCTCCATCCGCTCCCACCTTCACACCAATCCTCCCCATTCTGACCATCGCCGTCGCGAAATCCCGCTGAAACTGCGAGCTTCCGACGTAGAAATCCACCGCCTTTTTCGTGGATCCGTCGTCGTAGAGCCGGGCGTCCGACGCTATCACGGCGAACCCATTCTTCACATTATGCATGATTTGATCGTCGAACGTCGTGCCGGTCACCGGATCCATAAATATCCTGGCGTCCACGTCGCCGTTGGGAGGGCACTGCCGCTGCAATTCCGGCAAGAATTTAGGGTTTATGTCGGGGTCGGAATCGTTTCTCCCACTGAAATTGTAGAGCCTCTTCGGCATGAAGAAACACGCGGTCGTACCGATCGTGTGCGCTCCTGCAATCATACGTACGCACGTAATTACGAAATCGATCGTGGAATCAGCCGATCTAAATGAATATTTGAATTTACCGCTGAGGATGACGAGTTCTCGATTTGAGAGGCCTTTGTTTCTGAATTTGGATTTGAGAGTTTGGATTGAGTCGTTCACATCTGGCATTTCACTAGCTAGATCTTTGTTGGAAACTCTCCCATCTCTTCTTCCTGTTTCAACCTCATAATTTGGCCCTCCAGCCTAAAAAAAATTAATTAAAAAAAATAAAAAAATTAATTAATTACTTATTTATTGCGTGTATACAATGAATTTTGCATGAAAATAAGTCAACAAAATGGCATCACTTCACCTATCTCAACATTAACTTTACTATAAAAATAAAATAAAAATAGTATCTTCTACACGTGTATAAAATGACATCATAACCGTGTTGATACTTACTAGGGCCACGGCGTCTCTAGCGGCCATCGCAACGATGTCGGCGCACGACACGACGCCGGGGCACTGAGCTTCGATCTCATGTTTGGCTCGTTTAATATGATCAAACCCTTCAACCCCTAGATGTCCAGCTGCTTTTCTCTCAGAACCTTGCGATTCGATCAAGATTGAACCATCACAACCCTAAATCATTTGCATGCACCAAATTAATCACAACTAAACAAATTAACACTCAGAATCGGGGAAATTACGAAAACAACCTCGACAAAGCAGTCGTGGAAATGGAGTCTGAGAAGTATGGGAGGGGCTCTTTGGTCATTCCGGGTGGCTTCTTGGACAACAGACCTGACGATGGCCTCTGCATTAGGGCATGTTTGGGAGTAGAAACCAACTTGGAGTTGGGCTTCTGAGATTTTAAGGAAGAACAAATTAAGAATCAGAAGAAACACCAAACAGAGATCTAGTGCAGAATTCTTGCATCCCATTTTCTTACAAGAAAAGAAAATTGAAGAGGATGATTTGAGGGGAAATGCAGTTATTTGCATGACTTAAATATACGTGAAAGAATGTGATCGACAGCAGCATCAATGCCATTTTTTGTTATTTTGTGGGGCAAAATAATTAATGTGATGGAATAATTGATTGAAATTCTCTGCTATTTTTTGTAATGAGTCAAAGAGCTAGCTAAGAAATAATGTCGTATTAAATATATCCTATATTTATACATTTTGGGACAAAGGTGGTGGCAATAGTGAAAAAAGTCTTCAAAGTGAAGGTGGATGGATATGGAAATGGTTATCTCTACAAGCATCGGGGTGATTTCCTTATCTAACTTTAAAATATAAGATGTGGACACAAAATATCTCAAAACCCTAAATGTGGACACAAATAGTCACTTCGGGAATGACAAACACGAAATTGATTGAGTTTGGTGAAGTGGAGTATAAAAAATAATATTTTAATTACCGTTCAATATTATATTATTAAAACAAGTTTCGTGTTTGACAAACACAAAACTTAGTTTCGGGAATATTAAACACGAAACATATAGTGGAGTACAAAAAATAATATTTTAATTACCATTCAATATTATATTATTAAAACAAGTTTCGTGTTTGACAAACACAAAACGTAGTTTCGTGAATCGTCAAATATTATAATAAAAAACTACTTTCGTGTTTAGTAAACACAAAAGTAATAAATTATTTCGTAACATTTGAAATATTAAATTAATTGATACTTTTGTGCTTATCAAACACAAAATTTAATAATAATATTACTAAAAATGTTGGATAGATTATTGGATTATTTTTGAAATTTTAAATTAATATTCTAAACTAATTAATTTAAATCATGCTATTAAATAATATTCAATATATTAATATTATTATATTTTATTATAGTACATAATATTTTTAATTTTGAAGAAAATAAATTTTAAATTTTAAAAATATATTTCTTTATGTAATGAAAATGAATATATAATTGAATTGAAGTAATTAAACTATGCTATGAAATAATATTTAATTTATATTAATTTAATTTGATTTATATTATAGAGAAATAATTTAAAATAAACATATTAATAATTCATTACATGTTAAATGTTTCGAATCACACTTAGAAATAATTTGATTCATTACACATCAAATCTTCTTATCACAAATAGAAATAACTAGATTCATTACACATCAAATCTTCTCATCACACATAGAAATAACTAAATTCATTACACACCAAATCTTCTTATCAGACATAGAAATAACTAGATTCATTACACATCAAATCTTCTTAACACACATAGAAATAACACTCTACTGGCAATCATTATTACCATCGACATTAACTTCGTCATTGTTTTTATCATGCTCTCCATCAGCATTATATATACGATCGAGTGGAACTCTATCCGATCGTGGATGAGATAGTGGACAGTCATAGGCTTTATGATCACGAGCGTGGCATCGGGTGCAGTGTTTTTCGCCTCTGGCCGATCGTTGTTGATAATCCATGGACAAATTCTAATTTCCCCCAATTCTAAATTCTAATTTCCCCCAATTCTCAATTCTCAAATCGATTGCCCTCCGTCCGCCGTCGCTGCTTCAACTGCCGCAGACGTTGCTTCAACTTCCGTCGTCGCTGCTTCAGGAACCGCCGTCGCTGCTTCAACGGTCGCCGTCGCTGCTTCAGGAACCGCCCAGGTGAGTTGTTTGGAGCAGACGCCGACGCTGCTTTCACCCATAACCGCCGTCTCTGCTTTTTTTTTTTTTTTGTATGGTTAGTTGTCTAAGTAAATGGAACTTGGATTTGCTTTGATTTTCAGCTCAATTCGATGATTATGCATGATTACTTGATTAGATTAGTAATTTATGGAGTATTATGCCCAAAAAAGAAGAAAGAATTACCCTTTTGTGCAATCTGTTGTGTCCCTGGACTGTAATCTGGATTTGTATGAATTACCCTTATGGAGTATTTTCTATGAATTTTTCTGGATTTGTATTTGATACTTGGCTTCTGGTTCGAATAATAGTCTGAAGATCAGTTCTGTTATGTTAAATGGTGTAGAACTTATTCAAATCTTGAGTTTTTCACCTTCTGTGATTAGTTTTGTTTGCTACTCGGGCTACTTCATTTATATGGATGAGTTTTAGTTTCATCTATGGGTGAAATTTTTCTGGATTTGTATTTTCTATGAATTTCTGTGCAATCTTTTTCTTCATAAATTCAAAACACATGTATATCTTTTTGTAAGCTTCACTAGTGATTGGTCTAATTTGAGCAGTCACCTTCACAGTCCGATGATGAGCATCTACATCATTCACCTTCATCCCATCAGTCTCATATGCACGATGCTCAGTCTCCCTCCGGCTTCATTACCCCTGACTCCGGCTTCATTACCCCTGACCAGACTACGAGGTCATATGTCATTGATCCTACTATGATGACAGGTATTAATTGTTTTAATTTTTATTTAAATATGTTTAAATGATACATTTATCGTGCAAAATGTTTAAGTATCTTATTATATTTATTATAATATTTTCTTTTTAATATTATTGATTTTTAGGAGATCAAGGTGATGGTCCATCTCAATCAAGTCCGAAGGGTAGGGGTTTGCGTCGTCGCAAGATTACAGGTCCATTGAAAAAAAGGGGAAAAGATTCTAAATTTACCGATCCTTGATGATTAGAATGATTTATTGTATTAGAAACTTAAAAATTATGACATTTTGTGGATTATTATTAAGCTTTTAGTTGGAATTCATTGAGATTTAGTTTTTTTTTTTCCATTATTTATTTATATTATTTTTTTTATTTTATATTTCTTTTTAATTTTTTTTAAATGTATAATATAGTCTTTGTGTTTCCTATTCACGAAATAAACAAAACAACATAATTTTTGTGTTCAGCACATGAAACTGGATTTGATAAAAATATTATTTTTACAAACCTTTGTGTTCAGCAAACACGAAACTCATTTGTCATATTCAAAACTAAGTTTTGTGTTCAGTGAACACGAAACATCTATTTATAATAAAAATATTTTATTTTGCCACGTCGCAGAACTCAATAACTTTCGGGTTTGCTATTTCCGAAGTTTACTTTTGTGTTTGTCAAACACGAAATCTGTTTTATTAATATAATATTTGACAGTTATTAAAATATTATTTTTTGCATTTCACCTCAATAAACTTGATAACTTTCGTGTTTATCAATCACAAAGTTGCTATTTGTGTCCACAACTAGGGTTTTTTGATATTTTGGGTCCACATCCTTTATTTTTGTGATATATATGTAAATAATTCCAAGCATCGTTTCTAGTCATTTACACGTGTAATTTATATATTTTATAATCGAAACGCTCAAATATTCATCGTGAGTTCACGTGCATTGATGTGATGATATAATATTGTAGTATGATTAAAGAGATTTATCGAACCATGACCCAAACGATAGTTTAATTATCGATTCAGGACCCGAAAAATAATTTGTCAATCCAGAATTTGAAAGATCAAACAATTATTAATCCAGACATATTGAGGTCCTGAATTGAAAATAGTATGATCTTTCGGGTCATGAATTGAGATTTTTGTGATCTTTTAGGTCCTGAATTAAGAATTAATTTTCGGGTCCTAGATTGATAAAACTCTTATAATTAATTATAATTATTTTCATTATTTTTATTTTGTTGTCAACACTTGAGTATGGTGGAAATTGGGGTTTTGCTTTATTAATTTTATAAATAATATATGTAGTGACTTGTGAGGCATGAGAGATATGTGTGAGTTCAATTAATGAGTGTAAACCTTTTAGAATGAAAGGGAAATTGAATTAAAGAATATTTCCTTGTTAGTTAAAAGGGACAACTAATACACCACTCCATCCTTGGTTGTTAGAAATTTTATACTCCCCCGCCCGTTCCAATTTATTAGTCTCACTTTCCTTTTTGGTTTGTCCTATTTATTAGTCAAATTTCCTAAAATGGAAAACTTTTTCACACTCACCAATAAAATATTAATTCCACTACACTCATAAATATTGGTTATTGTGCCATTTTGAAATGAGACTATTATATTGGAAGGAAGGGAGTACTATTTTAGTCCGAATAATATTGATAAGAATCAAAAAGATAAAATGCTGTTATAATTTAATGTGTTCACTATTGATGCGACATCATAATATTGGTAGTAATAATTATTAATATTAACTTCATCATTAATATTATATTGTCAAATCACCGTGGTGGGTAGGTGAGATTGCTCGTTATAATCTTAAGTATTCAGAATATTATCGATTAAAAAAAAAAAAACTTAAACGCTCAATCTAAATAGAAAGACAAAATTGTGCGATATGATATTTTTTTACGAGACATTGAAATATTTTGAAATACATTATTTACACGTATGATACATTATTTAGTTTATGTTCGGAATACACATTCCGAAAAGAATATATTCTATATAAAATATATTTTGAACATAATCCATATTCTAAATAAAATACGTACAATATAAAATGAATTTCAAACGAAATATACTCAAATTTCTCACTACCTCGCATAAACACACTACTTCGCAAGAGAATCACTCAAATATTAAAAGAAGAAATACTTATCTTCTAGTCATTAAATCCTTTGTCAATTGATTATAAACAATTCACTTTAATTATTACCAAATCTAATACTACTATCGATATTTTTTAGCCGAATATATTACATATATTAATTTAAGGAAAATTATTGATTTAGAACTAAAAAATAATTTAATTATTAATTCAATATATAAAAATAAATTCTTAATTTAGGATCAAAAATCATAAAATTTATTTTTTATAATTTTTTCTTTTAATTCCTAAAATGTTTTTTTTTTATGAAAAAAACATTTAATTTTGACCACCGTTGTAACGAGTCATCAGTCTGCTGCTCCCACTCTGTGATGAAATGGCGAGCATGAATTCCGGCAAAGGCAGCAGATTTTTTTCCGCGCACCCGCACCAGCACACACCCTGCACCAGAACCCACCAGATCGCTGCCCTCGCTCTGGTTGTCGCCACCTTCTTCCTCACCAGACTCTTCGATCACTCCCTCGGCCCCTGCACTTCGTCATTCCGTAATTCATTCTCCGATGCCAATCGCTACTCCGAGGTGGATGGCGTTGTTCGCCCCCGCCTCAATCTGAAGATCTACGTGTATGAGGAGCACGAGATCGAAGGTTTGAAGCTGCTGCTGTACGGCCGCGATGGGAAGATTTCCGCCAACGCTTGCGTTAAAGGGCAATGGGGCACTCAGGTAATCTCACTCGATTTGAATTGGGGTGTTTTTGGGTGGATGCTAGCAATGGCGTAGCTGTATTTGATTTGATATTATCGATTGCTGCGAGTTTTGAAAAGGATGATTAGGTTTTTCATTTTTTGGCATTGTTGTTTGCGATTGCCCGTGTTGTGATTTGATCAAGTGATAGTAAATGTGGATTATTTCTCACAATATTTTGGGAATCGAAAGACAATATTATCACTTTGTGCGTATAAATGAGAGGAGTTCGATATAGAGGTGCTTTCAACAATTATCGTGATTTATTATTGATTCTTAATATATGAAGTAGACTAGGACTTTTTGTATGATTATGGGGTGATGCCCATTTTGCTGTGTGAGTACTAGTTCATTTAAGGGAAATGGCCAAATTATAGATATGCGGGTTATTGTTTAACTTTTTTGATCTAGTACTAGTATGTGGCGTTATTATTGTAGCATCTTCTGTTTTTTGTCTAACTATTGGTTTTTGTTTAGGTTAAAATACATAGGTTGCTTTTACAATCAACATTTCGGACTAGAAAGAAAGAGGAGGCAGATCTATTCTTTGTTCCATCTTATGTTAAATGTGTTCGAATGATGGGAGGCCTGAATGATAAAGAAATCAACAAAACTTATGTAGAGGTAATATGATTCTTTATAGAACATGGGCACTTTGTATGAGATCATGATCATTATGCAATTGTTTTATAAATTAGCACTATTTGGTTTCAGGTTTTAAGTCAAATGCCATATTTCAGGTTATCTGGTGGACGCAACCATATTTTTGTGTTCCCTAGGTATGATTCTTTTTGTTTCTAGTTATGGTTCTTAGATAAGGATTCTCATTGAATACGAATCACTAGCGTATGTGAAGAAATAAACTGGGTGCTTGTTTAGCCATATTTTATCAGGAATCAGGATACAGGAAACAAAAGCGATATTTGATGAACGTTAGTTATTTGTGTTTATGATTTAATAATTCCCTGGTTACTGTTTCTTCTTATGACTTATGAGTTGCATATGCAGTTTACTATGAATACACTTCTAAGTATTACTTATTAAACTTTTGTTTTGCATTCCCTATCTTAGTATAATATTAGCCAAAACCCATAAACAATCTGATATTGAGAAGGAAGTGAACAAAGTTTTTTTTTTTTTTTTTTTTTCTACTCGGCTTCTCCGAAGTGAAATTATTTTATTTCTGATGTTGTACTCTACTGCAGTGGTGCTGGAGCTCACTTGTTCAAGTCTTGGGCTACATATATAAATCGTTCTATTATTCTGACTCCGGAGGTAAGTCCTTATATTGGTTGGTGCTTTTTCCAATGGTAAAGCATTATTTTTTCTATGGCTGATACTTTATTGCATAAATGTGAATTTATAAAAGGGTGGTTATAACTTTTGAGGACCGTAAATGGCTTTTTTCTGCATAACTCGAAGCGCCACACTGATAGAGCTGTTTGGGTTTTTTTATCTATCCAATGGACATCTAAATTTATTGGCAATTGTTTAATGTACTGATACAACATGGTATATTGTGTAATGTGCATTGAATATGAATCTTTTTTAGCATTTTGTCCCCACTCTGGTTTAGTTTTAGAGTTCTATGCTAAATCTTTGAAAAAGTTAAGAACCCTGGTTAATGTTGATGTTTGTGTCTTCTTATGGATGCAGGGAGACCGAACAGATAAGCGAGATACTAGTGCCTTCAATACATGGAAAGATATTATCATACCTGGTAATGTTGATGATGGGATGACTGTCCAGAAGTCTAGGCTCGTCGATCCTTTGCCTTTATCAAGGAGGAAATATTTGGCGAATTATTTAGGCCGAGCACAAGGAAAAACTGGCCGTCTTCGACTGATAGAACTTGCGAAAGAATATCCTGATAAGGTATATCTTTCATTGTTCTTTCATATAGACATCTTTCTTCATTTTCACTGTCCTAGACAAAAATCTCTTACTGGCAAACATATAAGTGTTAGGTTTATTAGATGCTATCAATCATTTTGTTTTATGGGATAAGTTAAGTATTGTTACTTGTGGAGACGTACAGAGGGTGGTAGTTGGGTCTCAAGTATGAAAGTGAAAAGCATTACTTATTTCACATTGTCCTTGCTTTTGATTGGCTTTACTTCTGTTTATAACGAGTGTCAAACCCTCGGCTGAGAGCTACTCATATTGGATTCTTCTGAGAAGCTCAATAACTGAATTTTATATTTTGATTATGCTTTCTGATCTCTGTAATACTTCCTTCCCAAAGACATGCTTGTTGATTCTGTGAACAGTTGGAATCTCCAGAGTTGAAACTCAGTGGCCCTAACAAGCTTGGGAGGACTGATTACTTTCTACATCTCCGAAATGCAAAATTCTGTCTCGCTCCACGTGGAGAATCATCATGGACGCTTCGCTTTTACGAGTCATTCTTTGTGGTCTGTGCCAACACTTTCCTGTTTTGGCTGTGCAAATAGTGCGAATATACAATTTACTTGAGCTCATTGGCATTGCTGCTCCTGTTGTTTTGCATGGAACAGGAGTGTGTCCCAGTCATCTTATCTGATCAAGTGGAGTTACCTTTCCAGAATGTAGTAGATTATTCCCAGATTTCAATCAAATGGCCATCCACTCGGATAGGCAAAGAACTTCTTGATTACTTAGAATCAATTCCAGGTCATATTCTTGTGCTACTCTATTTCTCTCATGACCCTTGTTACTAACGTTTGTTGATCAATGTTCGTGTCTCTCACAGATAAGAAGATAGAGGAAATGCTGGCTCGGGGTAGAAAAGTGAGGTGCCGATGGGTGTATGCTCCTGAATCCGAATCATGCTCAGCATTCAGTGGGATTCTCCGAGAGCTCGAGCAGAAAGTGAGACGATTCCATCAGTCAGCCGAGACGTTTTGGCTGCATAACGGAAGTGTAGTGAACAGAGATCTGGTCGACTTCAGCCATTGGACACCACCCATGCCATTGCCTTAGCATGGTATGGTTTCTTGTTTATCTCCATTGTTTTGTTACACGTTTTTAGCTCCATATACACTTAGCATTTGGTAAAGGTTCGTAGATGTCGTGATACAGTATAAATTCACACCATTAAATTTATGTATTTTCATTTTTTACTATATTCATTTAACTGAGCAGGAAAACTATTAGTTGAGATGAAACTAAATTATGAGCCGCTCTATTGACCGAAGTGAATTATAGTAGTTTGGAGGAAACTAAACAGTTGGAAAAATGTGACTGAAACGGTCCCGGCGAAGCTAATCTCACCGCTGCAATAAATAGCAGATTACCTAAGGCCTAAGGCACTCATTTGTCATTTCATCATTAACTTTGATCATTTCTACTTATATTATATGAAGCTTATCTATTTGTTTCTGTTAGGTACAAGGATTGTCTCTAGAAATTGTCGAATGTAGAATATAGCCGAATTTAGCAGCCATATCTTTGCAAAAAATGAAGAAAATTCATCTGTTTTAGATGTTAGCTAGTTGCATGCATATTCTTTGCTCATTAATGCTGGTGACACATTTGGATTGGATTCAGACCAAGTGAAGATCAAATCTGCCCTTGTCTTTACGGCAATGTTATTAACCTTGAAAATCTTAATTCTATGTTATATATCCATTAATCAGAATTCTGGATGTGTGAGGGTCATCTTTGTTGGAATATTCAGATACATATTGAGCTCGAGTTGAAGTTGCTATAATAATTGTCTGAGTTTTTATGGAGTAATTAAATGGTTCAAAATTAAAATTGTGTTAGTTGTTGAATGTCGTGAATAATAATGGCGAGCGTGGGTGAGTCACTCACACTAGTTTTTGCACGAAAAAGTTTGGGGTTAATGAAAATGAAGAGCCCCTGCGGTGAGGGCAATTCAATTAATGTAGGTGTTGCATTCAAATCTTCCTTATACGTCTCTTGATGGCGATTGCACATCCTCATCTTCTCTTGTTGATACGAAACTTTGACTATTTTGGAATCATGCATCCATACTTCCCGATTCGATGTCGGAGCATGGAGTGATCATGTATGTAAGGGTGAGTAACGGTCAGTTTGGTCTGAAAATCAAACCAGATTGTTACATTGAACTTTGGTTAAAATTCAAATGGAACTGAACCGCTCAATGTCTAAAATTTGAATTGAAACCGAATCTTCGATTTTAACTAAAATATCCAGCACATTTTCACAAAATTCTTAAATTAAAATGTTATATTTTAATGTTCTAACATACATAAACCTGGAAAATAATCCAAATGTATCAATCTACAAATTCGAATTTACAAGTTTAGCACAAATTTGAGTTCAAATATGAAATCGCCGGTTTACGGTTTGGTTCGATTTTTCTCACCCCTAATCATTGGATGTAATTAAGTACTGATAAACAAAAATGCGAGAGCTTAAAAGATTTGAAACGTACTACTCATATTAATATGATAATATTCTAGGTAAAATTCCAAGTTAAACATGGCTGACTGTGGTATAACTATGATGGATGATCATCGAGAAATTTTTTAAGATTTATATTTATAGTGGAGTCAGCCCATTGGTTTGTGTAGACAATATATAACTGATCTTAGGTGAACTCGTTTGGAATCGAGAAGTTACACTTCCATTGCCTAATGATTAAGCTCGTGTGCTATTTCAATGTAGAAACTTTATAATTGATTCTATAGATTATAATGAATGAATTGATTCTTTAGAGTAAAATTGCATTGCACGAGTTTCATGTATAACACGTTGGATCTATTAAGTGTTACTTTCTATTAATCAGTTCCATATATATATATATATATATGACTTGCATGGAATGTAAAATGCGGTGCACCTCTTGTAAATTACGTCTATGAATTGGCATCCAACAAATTTCATCACCAACTTTTATAGACGTGACATATAATTATGGGTATACACCTTCAACTTAAATTCAATGGATGTGTAGCATTGCTTACGAATCATTCACAACCAATAACAAAATTATAAACAATTTAATTATTTAAATAATAAGAAGGGGCCTAATTATATTCGTAGAATTACAATTTGCCTCAATTTATTTGTAGAGGTATACCGAAATTTCATTTATCGTGGGAGCTTAATCACGATTTCATAAAAATTACTCCCTCCGTCCCATTGAAGTAGTCCCATTTCCCATTTTTGTTTGTCCAATAAATTAGTCCCATTTTCCTAAAATGACAAATTTTTTCACACTCACCAATAAAATATTAATTCTACTACACTCACAACCCTTAATCTCCGTGCCGAAAAGAAATGAGACTACTCTAATGGGACGGAGGGAGTATTAAAATTCAATAGATCTTATTAAAAATCGATATCTAAGTAATTTTATAGTACTCCCCCCGCCAGATTAGTTCATATTTTCATTTTCATCGGTCCCACTAGATTAGCCAATTTTCTTAAAATGGAAAAAAATCTTCTCACATCAATAAAATTTTAATTTTACTACACTCACAAACATTAATTTTTGTCCTGAAATAAAGGTAAACTAATCTAATGAGACGGAATGGGTAATTTTTAAAATTTACTAAAAGAATATATTTAAATTGGTAGGCACACGACACGTGCTATACACGTGTTACAACCCAGAAAAAAAAGAAAAGAAAAAGGTGTATAGAATTTTTTTTGAGTGCAAGGAGATTAAAAGCAATTCCTTTTTAACAAACATACAAAACCGAGCCACTTGCTCATATCGTACCTACCCAAAAATTGTGGATGTTTCTAGCTATAATAATATTTTAACAATAAAAAAAACATACAATTAATATTATGTTTACATATAATATAATATAATATAATATTTAAACGCGGTATACTATCTAAAAAACTCACAAAATAATTCATCCTAGTTCTTAGACATAATTTTCATGCTAGTGAAACGGTTTTTGGTTTATAATAAATTGGGTTGAGCAAAATCGAACTGTGAATTGTCAAATAAATTGAACCGAAAAAATTTGGATGGATTTGGGACCGAACCTAGGTTCAGTTCAAGTCGATTTGTATGATTTAGAGTTCGGTTCAATTTGAAATGCCCAAAACCACCAAATATTAATTCTTTTATTTTTAATCTTGTTTTCTTATTTTCTTATTTTTAATTCTTAACTCACATAACATTCAAGTAAAATACAAATTAAATTAAAATTTACAATCTTCAAACCTAGTTTATGAATTGTGACCGTGGATTAATTTTAATGTATTAGTCGTCATTTGATTTTTAAAAAATAAAACAAGCCCGGTTTAAATCAAAATCGAAAATTTGATTCGGTTCGGTTTCAATTTAGGTTAGGTTAGGAGGGTTCGGGCAATTTGTATTGGGTTTTCCATAAAATTCGGATGGACAGTTTGGGCAAATTGAGTTCGATTTTGAACCGCGGGTTGCAAAACCCTAATCATTATATATCTTTAAAAAAATTGTATTAATTTAAATACATATATCCTATATGTTCTTATAAAAGCTCCGATAGATAACATCTTGATCATAAATTTAGTGTTTTTATCATTACATTCCGAGCATAAATTTAGTATTTTTACCATTATATTCAGATGGACATTAAGTGAGACTGGTAGAGTTCGTAGTTTAATAATTATTTTGATAGAATAGATAATTTATTCATACTAAATCAAATGTGCACTCATATATTAGATATGATAGCGGCGTAAGAAGCAAGAAAATCTAATTTCAAAACATAAATAATTTGTTCATAGATTTGGTTGGACCGTCCAACACTACTAATTATCCAGAATTGTAGATACATATAAAATTTAATTTTATGATGAATATAAACTTAATGAATTACATATAAAAATAAATTATACTAGACTAATCATATTCAATAAATTCGATTTTCTTGAACTCCAAATGATTTTTTATTTTTTTTTTGAAAAATGACAAAATGGAATCTTGTCATTTAAAACATTGCCATCAAAATGATTGTGCCTAAATTTGTGTGTGTTGTTTATTGTCTATTGTGACACACTTGTTGCTGCTATCTGACCTAGTTTGGACCTTTTTCATGGGGTATCTTATACCTTCTATTTTATTTTATTTTTTTCCAAATTTGACAGGTTTTGAAATTAATTTTTTAATTGAAAGAAGATATATAGTTAATTTTAGTAATATAATTTATAAATCTACTCTTTCTTTTAGGCAAAATTACTTATTTTATTCAGAAGAATTGAGTTTTAGTGCATTTCATCCGGAGTTTTCTTTGGCACTCAATTTTATCTTATTTTTTAGTTCAGTCTATGAGTTTTCTCATAAGACAAACGAAGTTAATTTGTTACTTATTCACACATTTTTCCTCTCAAGTGGATGTCACGTCAGCATCCATGTGGATATTTATTAAATGAAACGTGAGCATCTACATCATCATCAACATTATAATTTATGAATTTTCAATTTTGAATGAAACGGTATTATTCCGATACATCTAAAAAATTGGATTCATATCCACATGGAACAAAAATGCGTGAAGGAAAAACTACTTTTAGACAAAATTAAAAGGTAGGATGAAATCTATTATTGTAGAAAACTTTAGATAAAATACACTAAAATTCAATTATTTGAAATAAAATAAGTAGTTTTTCGTTTGTGGAACATATATTTCTTCATTTTTTCCAAGACTATTTCTAAAAATTTAACTATAATTTTGGCTTACATATAAATTATAATATGAAATCTTATTATTTACATTAATATAACTATAAGATGTGTATATAAAATAACTCAATATAAAATATATGACTTAATTATTTAAAATGACCTATTTTATCAAACACATTATGATTTTGGTCACTTTTAACAACACATCTCAAATAGGGTCAAAAGTGTATATTTTTACATGAAAATTTATTAAAATATCTTAATCAATCAATATTGATTTTTTAGTTGATGATGAAATCATCACAAAAAAATACTCCATATTTTAAGTATTTTACTCAATATATAAAACTGAAAATAGTATTTAAATCTAAAAATGTGAATGTGGTTGCACAAAAGTTTTGTTGAATAATTTCATTTTTTAATATAAATTTTATAATAAGTTTTGATCGGACTCCTAAAATTCGAATTAATGAATTGCAATCGCCACCTAAGAATTAATTTTATAATACTATTACATAATTTTTTTTAAAAAAATCAATATTTAATCGCACCCAAGTTGACCATTAGTTTATATATATATTTTTAATTTATGTAAAGCAGCACCCACACTAACACACACAATTTACATAAACGGACACACACATAATACTCACACTCACACTCACACATCCCAACACACACTACTAACTCTCTCTCACACAATTTTTTCTTAAAAATTGAGTCGACTCTATAGTCACTAACCCGTCGTTAAAATTTATTACTCCCTCCGTCCCAATAGAGTAATCATATTTCTTTTCGACGCAGAGATTAAGAACTGTGAGTGTAGTAGAATTAATATTTTATTTGTGAGTGTTAAAAAGTTTGTTATTTTAGGAAAATAAGACTATTTTATGGGACAAATAAAAATAGAAAATGAGACTACTTCAACAGGACAAAGAGAGTATTAATCTTTTATTATCTAAAATAATTTTGGGTTGCAATAGAGTCACGGATAGATCAACATGTTATTTAATATCTGATGAGTATTCTTTTTAATTTTTTTTTGAAATTTTTCTGAATTTCATTTGAAAAAAATCAGAAAAATATACTTTTAGACCATTTTTAAAATGTATTTATAAAAGCGGCCAAAATCTTGAAATTTAATAGTCAAATTGACTATTCCAAAATTTTTGTCATAAAATATTGTGTTGAGAAATAAGTACTATTTTGTATTATGAAATTTGAACAAGAACATGTAGTGTAAACAAAAAATATCAAAAATATGTCCGTTCCTTCCGAGTGAAGTGGAAGTAGTGAAACCACCTAGCCTGGACCATGATATCACATGTTCGAGCTTCCCCAAGACATTTGAATATGTAAGTTTAAATAAATATATTTTTATTATAAAAAAAATGTCACTTCGTCCGGAGTATAGTGGTCAAAACACACTGTCTGTGGCAAAAAAATTATGGGTTGGAGCTTTCCGGAGAAATTTTAGTGTGTGTTTAATTAATGTATTAATATTAAAAATATATATATAAAAAATATCCCTACTCGAAATACACTAATGAAAGTGCATTGTTACAATGAAGACATATTTGCTCGAGATTATTAAAAATATTTGGTTGTGTGAATTTAAATAAAAATATTTTTATTAAAAAGTTATAAGTAAATATCCACTTAGGACACAATAATAAAAAAATCTGGCATGTGATAAAAAAAATATAGATTAGACTAGCATCTTAAATTAAAAAAAAAAAAAAAAAAAGCGAAAACCCGTGAGATAATGATCACATTACGTCTGAAAAAAATTAGCCGTAGTTCTGCTCTTTCACAAAAATAGGAAATTTGATGACAAGCTGTAAATTCTGCGCTCTGTTACTGTTCATATAAACCAGCTTCTTCATCCCCCATTTTTCATTTATATATATTTCTGCACCTCCCTTCCTGTGCAGCAGAGCAGAGCAGAGCAGAGCACACTCTCACACACACACACACACACACACACACCAACCTTTCTTGAGAAGTAAAAGTATAGGGAAAATTTTGTTATTGAATTGATTTCCATTCCACCTCGGCAGTTTCATCCAACACTCATAAATGGGAAACGTTGTGCACTTTGTGATTGGGATTTTTGGTGGGTATTTTCATTTTCTTGCTTTCTTGATGTCTTGGTTGAGCTAACATTTTCTTGGGTTCTGACTTCTGTGGGTTTTCTTTTGCTGCATTTGATGATGCAGGAAATGCATTTGCGCTCTTTCTTTTCTTGGCTCCATTGTGAGTTTTCCCTATCTCTACCATAGTTCTTTTCTTTGCAAACACAATATTTCATGATATAATCTTCAATTTCTTGCTATTACAACATAAATTCGATGCTTTTCAACTTTCTTGGAAAAGGTGAATGATCCCTTTTGTAGGAAACGATGAGGTTTCAATATTGGGAGCATATCTTCTATGTTTTTTGTCTACCTCAAGAATTGCCAAATTTCTTTCACTATCTTGGATTTGTGTTGTTGTTTATGAGGATTTGGGTTTGTTTAATAGGATTACTTTCAAAAGGATTGTGCAGAAGAGGTCTACTGAGCAGTTTTCTGGAGTCCCTTACGTCATGACTCTCCTCAACTGCTTGCTTTCTGCTTGGTGAGTTGAAATTATTATCGTAAAAATTGCTAGGCGCTAGTCGGGCGGTTTAACCGGCCTAGGAAGTGTCTAGACGAAGATTACTCGTCAAACCGACTAAACCGGTAATTTGACGGTATTAGATCGATTAGGTACTGTCTAGTGCCTAAACGGGACGTACGCGGTGCTAGACAAGGATTTTTACAACAATGGTTGAAATCCCTTCTCATATTGAAACATGGGCTGATTTTTGATAGCATGATTTTTCAACTTTGCATGAATGAACTGAGGCTTATGTAATATTGAGTTGTGGTAGTAGTGATTTCGTTCAAGATTTGATTTGAAAATCACTCTCATACTGATTCAATGAAGTTTGGGGGGTGATGAAGGTATGGCATGCCCTTCGTGTCGCCTAACAACCTGCTTGTTTCGACGATTAACGGGACCGGTGCAGTAATTGAGTCTATTTATGTGATGATCTTCATCATATTTGCGATGAAGAAGGAGAAAAGCAAGATTCTGGGACTGTTCATTCTTGTCCTGTCTGTTTTTGCTGTGGTGGTGGTTGTTTCCCTCTTTGCTCTCCATGGCAATGGCAGGAAGCTTTTCTGCGGCGTTGCTGCCACTGTCTTCTCCATCATCATGTATGGCTCACCTCTCACCATCATTGTGAGTTTCCAATTATCTCTCTCCCTCTCCCTCTCCTAATAAGTAGGTAGCTAACTCATGTCATGACATGGTGCAGAGGTTGGTGATCAAAACCAAAAGTGTGGAGTTCATGCCATTCTTCTTGTCATTGTTTGTATTCTTGTGTGGCACTTCCTGGTTCATCTTTGGCCTTCTTGGAAGAGACCCTTTTGTTGCTGTAAGCCTCTCTCACTCTCACACAAGATTTAGGAGTGAGCAAAACCGAAACGGAACGGAACCGGTAGTTTCGATTTCAGTTCAATTTTTTAGTATATTCGGTTTAAATTTAGTCTGGATTTTTTAGAGTTTTCGATTTGGGTTTTTATGGCTTCGGTTTGGTTTGTTTTTAAACCAAACCACACCGAACATGTATTATATATATAGTTTTTTATATTTATTTAAATAATTTAAAGATAAAAATAATAAAATACATAAAATTAAATAAAATTTATTTTATTTTAAATTAAACATAAATTAAAGTACCTAATAGATTAAAATATATGTCTTAATTCAAGTATTTTAAAAAAATGTGCAGAAAATTTCGGTTATAATCGAAACCGAAACTGCCGGTTTTGGTTAAAACTACCAAACCAAACCGAAATTACCTATTCGGTGCGGTTCGATTTGTGCAATATTAATAGTACGGTTTGATCTGAATTTTGGAAAAATTCGATTTAGATGGTTCGGTTCGATTTTCAGATCGAACCGATCACCCCTACTAAGATTAAGCATATTTTTTTTTTTTACAAATCTGTTTCTCATCCAATCCAGATTCCAAATGGATTTGGGTGTGGCTTAGGAGCGGTGCAGCTGATACTCTACGCCATCTACCGCAACAACAAAGGCGACGGCAAGAACGGCGCAGGCGTCAACGCAGCCGTCGAGATGAAGAAGCAGAACGGGAAACACCATGAGCAGAATGGCCATCAAGCAGTAGAGCAAGTCTAGATCTTCATCAGCAGCAGCAGCAGTCAGTCAGTCAAATTGTGTGTGTGTTTGTCTTGCCTTTGTAACAATGCCACTTTTAATTTCTATGCTGTGAGTGAGTGTTAGCTTTGACATCACCGTTGTCTTAAATCATCAGTTTCAGTTGCCGTCTTCTTCTTCAAATAATTGAATTCTTGCAAGAATTGTAGTGTAAATAATTGAATTCTTGCAAGAATTGTAGTGTTCTGACCCGAAAATTATAAAATTAGTTTTGCTATATATTAATTTTTTTTTTTAAAAAAATAATCTCTAAGTTAGATTGATTTATTCTATTATTTAATTAAGCAATATGTAAGTTAAAATATACGTATTAAATGCAATGCATTATGGAATATATTAATTTAAATCTAATTTATTATTAAATATTTTAAAATGCGATTATGATGAAATTAAGAATAAGAATTCGACTTAATAGATGTCCATCAGTCCTTCTGTCCGGTCCAAATCATTGTTTTTTTTGTCTTATTTTTTAAAATGTCAATTTTTTCACACTCAAAAATAAAATATTAAATTACTAAACTTATTCTACACTCACTATTTTAAATTTACGTGCCAAAAAAACTCACGATTTTAAATTCACGTGCCGAAAGGAAGAGATTGTAACGAGACAGAGGGGTAAATGTTACTAGGGTGAGAAGCTAGACCCGATAAAATAGTTAAATTCAATCTAAATTAAAAGTGTTTTTATTAAAAAAATAATTAAATATATTCTTAATTCAGTAGGTTAAGGATTTAAAGTGGATTAAAATTTAAAATAATGCATTTTGTTTTAAAAAAAATTCGAATTTTGTCAATACAATTCGAGAAATTGATTCATTTGCTTTATAGAAAAAATGACTGCAACATTTTCTTAGCTGCACTGACGGATCTACGAGTCAAAGCAATCGAAGTTGAAGTGCATCATTTCCGTAGCTCCGTTGTTCCTCTTGTATCCCTTTGGCAGACTCTACAAGAGATTTCATCACGGAGTAGGATTTGTAGGACTTGATCTCAATCATTTCAAGCGTCGCAATTTCTCCAAAACCTTGTGGAATCTCATTCAAATTCGTACAATAATGCAGCAGCAGAAATCTGAGTCTAGGGAAGTGGTCACTTTCGCTAATCCAATGCTCAAACTTCGAATTTTCGATGAGCAGAAATTGTAGCTCAGGGAATTCTCCTTGAGATGTTTCCCACGTGCTGCCTGTGCAGCAATACCCTCTCAGTTTAAGCACTTGAAGATTTGGCAAGGAACCAACGACACTCATCTCACTCCAGGGAATCCACATCTCGCACAAATTCAGCTTCCTCAACGTCCTAGGAAAACAAATACTTTCTCGTGCCCAATTACCGTAGCGTAATTCAAGATTTTCAAGTTGACGCAGGAGCACCAAGTTGTTGAGGTGAGCACCATAATCATTGGAAGAGCAATCAAGTCCTAATTTTTTAATATTTGGCATCTTTTCCAGAATCCCTTCCACACACACATCATGAAACACTAAGGAAAGTGTGTGCAGATTTTCCAGAGTAGAAGTATTTGCATCTTTGGGATAGGGAAACCTACCGTAGCATATGAGATGTCTCAACTGCGGCAGCATCCAAATCTCCTCCGGCAAATACTCCAAATTGAAATCGAATGCGGGCATACTTACATCAATGACTAAGGTTTGAAGACTCTGAAGCTTTGATATTGCCACAGGAATGGTGAAATAAGACCTGAAGCGGAGGGCTAAATATCTTAAATGAATTAGTTCCACTATTTCAGGAGACAGTGACCAGATGTCCACATTTTCAGCATCCAATACCCTGAGGGATCTAACACTCTTCAAGAACTCCTTTCCAAATTCTTTTTTAGGATCCTCATACGTATTGTAGGTAGGGAAGCACATAATAGTATGGATGGATGGGCAATAAGCTCCAGAAAGGTACTCCAAAAAGGGATATTTGACACTTACGCGATGCTGATCTTCTATTTTTGCATTAAAACGCTGCACCCTTTTAAAGTAAGAGTCTCTATCAAGAAGATTCAGAAAAAAATTCGTCTCTTGAGCTTTTCTTATGCACAAGTCCCGGATGAGATCATGGAGGCCGCAACTTCTGATTTTTCCATTGCACTTCCTACTTGTGACCAGAACAAGATTTCTATTGGCCAGATCCTCCAGACACTCTTCTGCCTCATCTTCCAAACTCTTTGATGATCCTTCTGAGTATCTCAAGAAATCATCAGCTGCCCATAATCTGACCAGTTTGGAGGCACGAATATCATGATCTTCTGGGAAACCTCCCATGTACAAGAAACAAGACCTCAAATGATGAGGCAAATGGGTATAACTCAGAGACAGTATCTCACCAATCTTGCCATCATCTTCTTTCGCAACAATTGTACTTACATTCTTAGCGATTGACCACCACGAATCTGTTTTCATCTCGACAGTGGATAGGAGTCCTGCAATCACCACAATTGCAAGGGGCAGTCCTCTACAACTTTTTGCAATCTTCTTTCCAATCTTCTCCAACTCCGGAGAGCAATGTTTATCTCCCAACACCCTGTGTCTAATCAACTCCCAACTTTCTTCATCGCTCAGGAAGCGCATCTGGTGAAGAGGGCTATGGGAATCAAAATGAACAGCCACATCAGACAACCTTGTTGTTAAGATGATTCGACTTCCATTGTGGTCATCAGGGCATACATGTCTTAAATCATCCCAAGATTCTTTACACCACACATCATCCATTACAATAAGATACCTTCTGCCCTTTAAACGTTTGTATAATGTTTCTTCATCGCCCTGCCCAGATTTCTCCTTAACAAAATCTTTCATCGAATCCATGAGGCCTGAAACAGTTTTTTGTGGGCTGTAATCTTGGGACACTGTGACCCAACCACGAATATCAAAATAATAGGTTGTCAAAGGATCGTTAAAAACATTTCTAGCCAAGGTGGTTTTTCCAATGCCTCCCATCCCAACTATTGGGATGAATTGGAGTTCGAGCGATCCGCCACAAAGTCGAGACTTAATTGCTAGCAAATCATCACCCAAACTAACTGTAGAATCAGACGGATCACTTACTAGCAAGTCGGCGGTGGGGGATTTCACCGTCTCCATTACAATCACCTCTTCGGTTATTGCCGGCGATGACGGGTTTGCTGAAAGAGAAGTAGCGATGTCGTCATTGGAGTCCTCCGTTTCTTTTAGCTCCCCCGCAATTGAATCAATCTCTTCTATTATTTTCCCCAGCTGCTGGTTGAAACGAATATTGCGCTTACTAAACATGGGTAGTAAGCATAGACGCTTGCTCCATCTAAAACGAGATCGGTCTTTCTCACAAATGAATAGCTTAGTAACATTTTTTGCTTCATGTGCAAAATCCGTGAGTCTCCTGTCGGGAAAATCGGGCATGGCCGGTGAATCGTGAGCAAATTGTTGAAGGAAAAGGACTAGGTCACAGATAGATCTAATTTGCTCGTTTTGATGAGGAGAAATGGAAATCTGATGTTGGTTGAGAGTGATATTTTCTAGGGATTGTCTGAGGGAAGCAAGGGCGATTCTAGCCATTTTTGTTGATCAATACTAACAAAGTTTCTGGCAATTCAGATCGTGAAAGAGGTTTCTTCGAACTTCAAACTTTTGAAGGGACAGATGGATCTGAGAAAGAGTCGGTACGCGTTTCTAGCCTTCACCCGACTTTCTTTTGTTTTTATATTAATATTAATAGTTCTAAATAAAAATATGATTTACGTTGATTTTCTTTTGTAATGGGTTGGTGGAGAGCAAAAGATGTTAGCTGTAATCGCCGGCATAGTAGGAACGCCGCAACTTCGCCGGACAAAGAAAAAGAATGGCCCCACCACCAACTCAATTAATTTCTTATATTGAATAAGATAGATTTTAATAACATTATATAATAATTTAATATATCTTTATAAAAAATATTATATTAAATAAAAATGTAGTTATATTCATAATCCCAATTTATATTTATATTATAATATAAATAAAGGGTACAGTGAGGCCGAATGAAGATGAGAAGGTTTGTGCTTTTGATAACCGAACAACGATACAAAAGATGGCAGAACAACGAGTGAGAAGATTCGTGCTTTCGATAACCATGCAATGGGTCAGAGCTTCGTATCTTCCAAGAAGTCAAGTATAAATGAGTATTGAATATTTCAATTCCAGCCAATTTAATTTATCTAGTTATTTTAATGCATCTTCCAGTATATATGTATTAATAATTTTGTGTGTAAAGAAACAACTTTTTCTTCTCAATTCGTGGTTTTGTTTTCAATTTGGCATAATCTTAAATAATTCAATTTACGGGCTGATATACCCGCTTCCACATGATGATGAGAATTTTTTATTTTTAATATAAAAATATATATAATTTTTAGAAAAAAAAAAAACAAAATTAAAAGGGATCAATCCTATATAATTAGGATTGAGTCCCACAATGTTGGAATTCGGAGTATTTGAGGAAATTTTCTGTGATTGAATATTTAATCCGGCTTCGATTCAATTTTTGATTCTCGACAATTGGTCTTTTGCCGATCTTTGGGCCTTTGGACCTTGGGCTTGGCTTGTCCCATCAAGATTTTATATTTTTGGATAATAGAAATGAGCCTGTTGGGCTCATAAGAATGAGCAGTTGACGGGGTCGGCCCAATCAATGTGTCGTATACTTGGACGTGACATGGCATCAAGTTAGTGCCAGTGATGAGGTTGATGAGTCAACGCACATGTTGATTTGTCGAGGATCGTTTCGTCTCCCGTTCAAACACACGATCCAGATTCCGTGCATGTAACCATTGTGTCATCATGCTGATCCGAGAGTCTCGCTTGTAACTGTCGGTGTTATTTGCCCAACATGCTCCCTAGGTGCTGGACATGCCTATAAATAAGCACCCCCAGGTTGCATTTTGTACTTACCATTTTTGCATCCTAGCTGATTTTTTTCCCTCCAAACTTAGTTCTGCTCCATCTCAGTTCGACAGAGCTTTCTCGATTACAGTGTTGTTTCGATTGAGATATTGTCGTTTTATCGTTAGGGACAAACCGCCAATAAACCAAGTACTATATATAGTGGTATATTTGTCTTACGGAAAGAGATCGTCTCGACTTGGTTGATTTTCTTTTTGGTTACATCTTTTTGCATTTTTTAATTTCTACAATTATTCCCTTGTACTTCACTTTTGTGCTTGTACTCAGTTATTGTATACAACACACAATGCTCAAACTCTTTGTTCGCCCCCCATTCAGTTCATTTAAAGACAACTTTGTAATAGTAATTGGCGCACATGGTGGAATGGTTGAATAATATAGATAATTTAGCTAGGAATTTCCCATTTCATGATTTTGTTTTTGTCGATTCGTGAAATGGTGTTAAAACATGTGAGAAATAATTGAGATATTATTTAATAGCCGGTCAGAAATAGGAGCCTTGAATCCAATAGGTATTAGTTGAGGTCAAAATCTGAGGCAAGAATTATTATAAATCCGTTAGTGAATCTTGATGTTTATGATTTAATAGCATTTATTGATATTTGTAATTACCTATATTTAAGGGATTTAGGGGTGTTTGGTTCATGGGTATGGGTATAGAGGAATGGGTTTGATTCCGAAACTCATTGTTTGATTTATGGGTATGGGTATGGAGGAATGAGTTTGATTTCCAAATAATTGGGAATGGTGATTCCCAACATAAATGGTGGGTATCATCTCCATTCCCAAATTTAATCAACTTTATTATTTTTTATATCCTCTAATTTCTTTTATAATTATAATATTAATTAAAATTTATATAATTATTAAATTATTAATGAAGTATTATATTAATTATAATTATCGTAATTATATATTATTATGATATTTTATTACTGATATTATTTTAATATTAATATTTATAATAGTATTATAATTATTTTTATTTAATTTTTTAAATCAAGTTTTATGTTAGTTTTTTTATTTATAAAAATATTATTATATTATTCCTATTTATTTTTTATTTCTGATTACTTATAAAATACTTTAATTACATTTTTAATATAAATTAATGAATACTTAATTGAAATAATAATTGATTTATTATATATATTTCCAAACTTTTTATTTTTTTAACCTATAAATTTTCACATTACAAATAATATAATAATTAATATTATAATATTAATAAAAATATTTTTATTATATAAGATAAATAAGAAGATAAATATTTCATAATAATAATATTTATTACTTAATTAATATTACAATATTAAATTAGTAATTAAATATATAATAATAATAATAATAGAATCTTAATTATGATTAAAATATTATTTTAATTATATATTGTTATAATTATTAATATAATTATTTTTATTATTAGTATAATAAAATTTGTAAAATCATTTATTACATAATTAATATTATATTATTAATTAAATATAAATTATGAAATAAAATATTATTTTAATAATATAGTTTTATTAATATAATAATATTAGTATAATTATATTAATTATTTTAAAAATATTAGTTTAAAATTAAAGAAATTATTATTAATAATATTTTTATAATTATATTTTATTAATTTAATATTACTATATATTTTAATATTGTTATAATAAAATATTTTCTATAATTAAATATTTTGATAATATTTATACTATTTTTATTCTTGTATTAATTTTATATTGTATAAAATAAATATAAAGAAAAATATTTCAATGTAATATTATTTATTACTTTATTTTATTTATTGGTTTTTTATTACAAAATTAATTATTATTATTTAATTCTTTTTCCTAAATATATTAAGAAATAAAATATCAAAATTTAAAATGATTTCCAAACCATCTTATTAACCAAACATCTTTATTGAAATGGTTAAACTCATATCCATTCCCTCTACTTTCAAACCCATACCTATACCCATACCCATAGTGATTCCGACACTTAAACCAAACGCCCCCTTAAGGTTTTTTAGGAGATCATATATATCAATTATGACTTACAAAAAGATGCATGTTTGCAAAAGTTAAATTGTAACTAAATATGAAAAAAAAAGTCTTAGATATTAAACTTTACTAATAATTTATTATTAAACTTTATCAATTCTATTTACTAATGTGTTTATATCGAGCAGTGAAATATTAAAACTTGATTGAATTTAGCTTAAACTTTAATAAAGTTAGTCATCATGTTCAAACTCATGCTTTAAATTACTAATCCAATTTTATTTATCTTCTATTATCTCTCACTACGTATTTCAATACCACTTATCATTTCTTTCATTCACAAACATTTATATATTGTGTTTCTTATCATCTCATTTTTTTACTTGCTCTCATCATTATTAATAAAGATAAACATTCGTATCGTTGGAGATACAAATTTATTCTAATATTATTATAAATTACTTTGGAAATAGTTTTACAGTACATGTTCACACAATATAATTACTGCAGTTTTTTAGTTTTATATTGCACATTATTATGACTCAGCATAATATGAGCTCGTGAAGCTCGATATTTATTATTACTTTTAATTTTAATAAACCTGAATTTAGATAAAATGCAAGTATTTAACAATAAACTTACATCAATGCATATATATTTTATTAGAGATTAGTCTAGATTAATTAAACTGTGATAAAGTATTGAACTTCTTAGAAAATAAATAAGTCCAATTACCTGAACATAAACTAGAACAGTGATGGAATCCCAAAATAACACATATCAAAGAAACATGGACAAAAACTCAGCCAACAATCAAACATGCAACAACAACAAAAAAGAAAGAACTAATGAGGTATAAAATGCAACATTAGGTGTAATGAAATGTTGCAATAATTATCTCATTAGATGTAATGGTATTGTTCAAGTTTTTAGGGTTTAAGGTTTTAACCAAAAAAAAAATTCAAGTTACTCAACCCACCTTTCATAAAGTTGTACAAACAATATACATATGCTTCACAACTGATAAGTTCATTTGTAATGTATGGAAATAACAAAAGGAATTGCATGTTCTATCACCTTCTCCTATCCTCAGTGGCGAATTTAGAAATTTATGGTACAAGGTTGCATCATTTTTTTCTAAACAAAAAAAGTACAAAATAGGGTAAAATTGAAATATATATATATATATATATATATATATATATATATATATATATATATATATTCAGCGCCCCATACCCTTATATTCTTATTTTAATTCTATTTGAGAATTTTATCCTAGCTAGATACTTAAAGGTGTTAGATTTATGCTGATTCATGCAAATTTTTCCACATGAATTCTGATTTGGCATCCACGTGGATTATTATTAATTTTTTTAAAAAAAAATTTGGAACAGAGAGTTGCAGTTGTGAACAAAGTGTTGAACGATTGGGCAAAATACCACCTAGGCGGCGAAGTTGAAATCCTTCTCCTCAACCATGTCGACCAAGGCATCACTTACACCATATTTATCAACAATCAGACCAACCATCCAACCACACAACAACTTCAATATTTAATAAATTTCTCTCTTTTCCACATTATCTAATCCAACCATAATAATTTTGTAAAGTTTCTCCATTACCACCAACCACAACATTATATTAAATGTAACTTTCTTTTTGAATTTAAAATACTACTTATAATTGATTTAATAAAAAAGTGAAAGAAATGATGACATTTATTTTGTAAAAGTTATTGACTAAATTAAAGTGAACATTTAAAATATAACAAAATATTGTTGGAACTAAGTTGATGTAAAAATATTACAAATCAATTTAAAAGTATAAACTATTCTAAATTTATAAAAAAACATACATATCAAAATTAATCTCTATTTGTAGAGAATTCAAAATTATAAATTTTGGTATATTTATTATTTATTTTTATATTATTATATAATAGATATATTCATTGTATTGTTGTATCCATGAAAAAAACTAATGGATGAATTAAATAGATAACATTATTGGTCCATTAATAAAGAATTAAAATAAATTCATGGTGGGCCAATAGACCATTAAGGTTGGGATTGGTCTGTAGTTGACAGAGTGAGATGTTGTTGTTAACTTGTTATTCCTAGTCTTACGCGTGGAAACAACTCTACAATTTCTTCACCCGCTATCATCTCCAAGACTTCAAGATTTATGAGATTTCGAGGAATTATAGAAATCTTGGGAATCAGTTGACAACAGCCGAAATGTTTGCACGGAACGGCCACGACACTATTCATTACCTATGCTTTGGTGTCAATGCTTTTCATGGCCTTCTTCTACGGCATCCCGTGAAATATTGAGAAAGAGTTTTTTAGAAACCCTAAAATTGTATATCTTTCATTATTCAACTGAACAACCGATGCTACAAATTTGTGTTATATACATGGTTGAATGAAAACAGAAAGAAACTTCTAGTAGATGAAAATCTAACTAATTCATAACAAACTTTCAACCCTAACATTTCACATGAAACTACTAATACACACGTGAGTCGAGCTCTCCTCATGCACACGTGCGTCTAGCTCTCTAGTCATTTCCTCTGCCCACGTGTATGAATCTTAACAGCCCCCCTCAAGCTGCATTTCCCATAGTCGCAGCTTGGATAGTAAAGAGAAGAATGTGTGAACCAGAGCAGCTTTAGTGAAGATGTCAGCTAACTGTGATAAAGAAGGAATGTGAGTAAGAGTGATGAGACCAGATTTAAACGCATTTCGAACCACGTGACAATCAATCTCTATGTATTTCGTCCGCTTATGGAAGACCGGGTTTTCTGTGATGTGAATGGCATCATTATTGTCACAACAAAGTTGAATAGGAAGTTCAAGTGAACAATGAAGATCATGTAGCATGTATGTGAGCCATTGCAACTCATGCACAGTTGCAGCCATGGCTCGGTATTCAACTTCGGCTGTGGAGCAGACGATGGTGGGTTGTTTCTTGGATTTCCAAGAAAGGATGCAATCACCAATGAAGATATAAAATTCAGATAAAGAACGTCTTGTAGTCTTACAAGCACCCCAATCAGAGTAAGAGAATGCACAATTGAAGAGAGGTGTTGGCATAATTGAAAATTCCTCGAGATGGGCAGGAAGAGAGGTACCGTAAGACGTGTAGAGCAGCCTGCCAGTGAGGCAGATGTGGAGCATGTACAAATTGACTGAGCTCTTGGACTGCATATGTGAGGTATGGGCGTGTGTACGTAGTTCAAGTATAAGAGTCTGCCAATCAGACGTCCATATTGTTCAAGTTGCTCAAACAAAGGAGAAGATGTGTCATCGTCTGCAAGAAAGCGGAGTCCAGGTGGACAGGGCCGGCCCTGTGATTTTGGAGGTCCGGCGCGAATAGGAAAAATGATGCCCCTAATTTTTTTTATAATTATAAAAAATATTAATATTCTATATTATGTCAAAATAAGTTCACTCAATCTTTGACATAGTCGATCGCAAATAATATTTCAATAACTTAAATTTCAAAAAAAATATATCACAACTCGTGCAACGGTAACGAGTATTGTTATATGTATTAATCTATTCAATTTTCTTAACTAAGAATATATCTAAAGCGGTGTAAAAGATATATATCGCTAGTATTTAGTTTATGAAATAAGGGTTAAAAATTAACCAAATTAAATTAAAATAACTAAATTCTAAACAAAATCAAACAAAATAACGTGTAAGAATTTAAAACTATGAAAGTAAACTAGTCAACTATACAAAAAAAAAAAACTAAAACCATGCAGTTGTGATATTTGACAGAACTCATCAAAGATAAACACCATATATTTATTTAGAAAAAATGAAGAAGATAATCTTGCAGATATTTTTTCCAGGAGCAATTCCGAAGATTCTGATTCGACTTCTCCTGATCCTGCTTCCATACTTTCATCTGCTACTGAGACAATTGTCATTTCCCTAACGACCATAACTTTTACATTATGAGACTTTCATTTTTAAGAAGAATGGAATTTTTTGAGACCAATTATATGACGATGACTTTATATATTTGTTTTTAATAAGTAATATGTATAATTATACTCTTATAATTGAATAAATAAATCTAATATCTTGTCTAATTTTTTAATTTATATTGAACTAAATATATGTGTTATGATAAATATAAATTATAGTTTTTTGTTAATCTATTTAGTTAAGCTAAAAATTAAGTGTTTTATTAGTTTTTTTTAATATATACTAACATAAATTAGCATAATATTACTGCTATATATATTTTAAAAAATGGTGCCCCTCTCATCAAGAGGAGAGGCCCCAGTGCGGCGCGCCTTTCGCACGGCCTCAGGGCCAGCCCTGCAGGTGGAAATGGAGTAGATGCTGGAGAGCTATCAAGCATGCCTGCATCTCTTAAAAATTAGTAGCATACTTAGGCTGAGTAATGAAATACATCTGTGGAGCGTGTGAATTCTATTCCCAGAAAATACTTGACAGGCCCGAGATCTTTGATAGTGAATAAGGAATGTAAATATTCCTTCACTCTCTCAATGGTGTGTAAGTTGGATCCTGTGAGCAATACATCATCTACATATACTGTTAAAAAGCCAAAGCAACCATCAACGGAAAGCTTGAACAAACAGTGTTCATTTTCAGACTCAGTAAACCCATATTGAAGCAATTTAGAAGTCAACTCAGAGTTCCATTCTCTTGAAGTCTGCTTTAAGCCATAAAGTGATTTCTTGAGCTTACATACTTCACCATTTTGTGCCTTAGTGTAGCCAGGTGGAGTCATCAGAGAGATAACCATGGAGAAAGGCATTGTTGACATCTATTTGATGAAGAGGTGATGGAGCCCAAGTAGCAGCTGTGAGAGACGATTTAGTCTATATTCCGAGTGGGCATCGATGACTAGAGCTCGAGCTCGATTTTGAGGGCTAGATTGAGTTTGTTGGTTAAAGGTATTTGAGCTGCAAATAATTCCAAGGATTCGATGGTGATGGAAGAATTAAACGAAGGCCCAAAAATTATTAATTTAATTATATGTAATGTGTCATCTTCACACATGAATGCTGACTTCTCGACTCTTCTTAAAATTAGTTTATAAAAAAAATAAATTCTTAAGTTAGACTGATTTGTTCTATTATTTCATTGAGCTATTTGTAAGTTAAATTATACGCATTAAATGCAATGCATTATGAGATATATTAATTTAAATCTAATATATTATTAAATATTTTAAAATACAATTATGATGAAAAGAAGAATAAGAATTCGACTTAATAGAACTCTTTCTGTTCCGCACAAATTGTCGCACTTTCCTTTTTGTTTATCCTATTTCATTAGTCTCATTTTTAAAAATGTCAATTTTTTACGTTCAATAATAAAATATTAGTTCTACCAAACTTATTCTTCACACAAATTGTCGCACTTTCCTTTTTTGTTTATCCTATTTCATTAGTCTCATTTCTAAAAATGTCGATTTTTTTATGGTCAAAAATAAAATATTAATTCCACCAAACATATTCTTCACCCACAATTTTAAATTCGCATGCTGAAAAGAAGAGATTGTAGTGGGACATAGGGTATATGTTACTAGGGTGAAAAGCTAGATAAAATAGTTAAATTCAATCCAAATTAAAAGCGTAGTTATTAAAAAAATAATTAAATATATTCTTAATTTGGGGCGGAGTGGTCTAGTGCTCAGTAGGTTAAGGACTTAAAGTGGGTTAGAATTTAAAATAATGCATTCTATTTAACTTTTTTCGAATTTTGTCAATACAATTCGAGAACTTTGAGAAAGCTAATAGCGATTTCATTTGCTTTATAGAAAAAATGGCTGCAACATTTTCTTAGCTGGATCTACGAGTCAAAATATGAAAATATTCGAAGTTGAAGTGCATCATCTCCATAGCTCCGTTGTTCCTCCTGTATTCTTTTGGCCGACTCTGCAAGAGATGAGTTGTATCCGGAGGGCTTGATCTCAATCATTTCAAGCGTCGCAATTTCTCCAAAACCTTCTGGAATCTTATCCAAATACCAACAATGATGCAGCAGCAGAAATCTGAGTCGAGGGAAGTGGTCACTTTCACTAATCCAATGCTCAACCACCGAATCTTCGATGAGCAGAAATTGTAGCTCAGGAAATTCTCCTTGAGATGTTTCCCACGTGCTGCCTGTGCATGCGAAGAGTCTCAGTTTAAGCACTTGAAGATTTGGCAATGAACCAATGACACTCATCTCACTCCAGGAAAGCGAAACATTGTACAAATTCAGCTTTCTCAGCGTCCTAGGAAAACAGATACTTTCTCTTCGCCATTAACCAGAATAAAGATAAGAAACAGAGAGAAATAGACCAGACAAGAGGAAGAATATAGAACTTGGTTAATTCATTTCATTGATATACCTTCTTCAATACAAGGCAATCTATATATAAACTTAATTTTACCCTAATTAAATGGGCCTCCTATTACATTAATTTGGGCTGCAACATTGGGTATGGAGAGTGGGCTTGTGCTATCATTCCAAGTGTATCATCGTCACTCGATCGAGAAGCAATTGCCACTAAGTTAGATATGTGTACGTATTTAAAAAATAAAATAAAGAATAACCTATGATAACATATGTTGGTTATAAAAATAAATAAATACTAAAAACTACGATTGGTAACCGATTCGGGCCCATTAAACATGATTGTACATGAAAAAAAAATATGTTTTTTATCCCAAATAATTAACTTACCGGGATTTTATCCTAACTTTTAACTGTGAGAGAATTGTATCCCAACTTTTAATTTTATAAAGGAATTTCATACTATTTAATTGATGGTGTTATTTATGCTTCTGTTTTCTTCTTGCGTTAGGCACGCCTAAACGGTTTAGGCGAATTTTATCCTACCCAAATGGGTTCACTCATTCCAATTAAGGTATATTAAATGAATTTAAGTTGAGTTAATGGATAAAACCCACCTAAACCATTTAGGAGTGCCTAACCTAAGACATTCTCATTTTTTAAAAATTTTGGGACAAGAAAAAGATGACACTTTATGTGTCTTCAAAGTCTTCAAGGTGGCGGTGTGGTTCCAGAACCGCCGCACACGTGTAAGACCAAGCAATTAGAGAGAGAGACTACGACGTGCTGAAGGCTAACAATGACGACCTGAAGATCAGTTTCGAACGGCTCCAACAAGACAAAGCATCTATGCTAAAAGAGGTTATCACCAATTCTTTTTTGTGAGCTGAATTAATTTGTTGGTAGCAGTAACTGACATTCTGATATCTTATTGTGTCGAAGCAGATTCGTGAGCTGAAATCGAGGCTCGAGGAGAACAACAATGTGGAAGAAAAAATCAAACTCAATATCGGCGGCGGCGAGGCGGAAGCTGAAATAGGAAACTCTAAAGGTGGGAAGAAAGGAGAAGTCATTTAGTTTGTGGATCTGTAGGATGGATCCTCGGACAGTGATTGCAGCGCGATGTTGAACGATGAGAACAATGACAGTCCCCAAGAGGTGTTGAACGGATCGTCATCGTCGTAATTGTTGTTGAACATGAGCTTCCAGATGGGTGGAATGAAGGAGAGCCCGAGCTCAAGCTATCAGAAGCAGTTTGTGAAGATTGAAGAACATAATTTCTTGAAGACGCATAAAACGTCACCGTTTTCTTGTCCCAAAATTTAAAAATATTTATATTAATCCACATGGATGTCACGCCAGTGTCCACGTGGAAGAAAACGGATGAGTCAGCATAAATGTAACATCATCAATTAAATAAGATAAAGTTAACAGGATTAAAGGATAAAAAACCTAGTTTTCCAAAAAAAAAAAAAAAAAAAAAACTAATCAATTAAATCACAATGTAAATAGAAATTAATTGTTGAAACTTTTTTGTTGAAGTGGACAATTAACCATAATGATAATTGTTCTCATTTTTTTTTTTGCGATACCTTCTTCTTTAGTACTCCCTCTGTCCTATAGAAGTAGTCTCGTTTCTCATTTTTTATTTGTCCCGTAAAATTATCCCATTTCTTAAAATGACAAACTTCTTCACACTCATCAATAAAATATTAATTCCACTACACTCACAAATATTGATAATTGTGCCAAAAGCAAATGAGACTACTTCTTTAAGACGGAGGGAGTATTATAATAGCTAACTAGAATTACACCCGTGCGTTGCACAGATATAATATTTTATATTTATATTTATATTTATATTTAAATTTTAAAATAATAGAATATAATTATTTTTGAATTTTATTTTATTCAAATACACTTATTATTATATCTATTTTACATATATTAAGAAAGTATTTAAATATTTTTAAAAAATATATAAATAATACTCAATAAAGATATACTTATATTTAGATTGCATTCATCTAAAAACATCAAGTAAAAGATAATATATTCTAGATTGCATTAATAATATAGGTTAAGATATTAAATCTATTATATGTTAATTGCATGATTTGATATTTTTTTGCACATATTAATTAATATAATTTTAGAATATTTTTAGCTTAGATATATTCTATATTGTCCAAAATGTACACTTTTAATGAAAGTTTATAAACTCAAAATTTTATAATATTTAAAACTTGAATTTGCGTGTAAAAAAGAAATTATAATTTTTTGAAAAAATATAGAACATAGATGGATTAACTAATAAATAAAAAATTTGGTGATTGAAAATGTGATTGTTTTACAATAAATAAACTAATAATTGCAAAATAATAATGATTTTATTTAATATTTTTATATGGACACGCTTCTCAAAAAATTTGGAGGGAAAATCCTGGAACTCTTTTAGTATATTATATAGATATCCATATTTTTTTGACAATGATTAGAATGATACATATATTATAATCATGATTTTCAATTATTATTATATGTTTATTTCTCTCAAGTGTAAAATTTATATAATAATTGTTAAAAGCTTGTAATATAGAGGAATTGAAAAATAATATGTGTTGGGTATCAAGGGGGTAGTCGCCGGCGTTCATCCTCGCCCTCGCCGTGGTTCAGTCCAAAGGTGATCTTTCTACCTTGCTGCAACCTCCCTTATACTATATTTATTGGCACAGCAGCAGTCCAACTCTTCAAGTTCTCCACATAACCTGTGAATCAGACAAGAAATAAGTTAGAACAAGATTGCAATATAAGATCACTTACCTGTGCTAATTGATGACAAATCAATAGCCACGAAGAAGAGAAAACAGATGCGCAGCCACGAAGCAAGGAGCAGTTGTAGCGAGAGAGACGCGCAGCAGTGCCACTACGGGGCAGCGGAGTTCTCGGCTCAGGTTGCCTACGCCAATAACCCGCTCAACATCAATCAAACACGCCTATCGCAGAGACCACGGTGGAGAAGAGAAGTACTCGTCGGTAGATACTACGAGGTACTACCAGGAGCGAGTAATACGAAGCACACAGATAAACCCACACCCAAACCCACCTCACAAAGCACAAAGACGACGGGGCACAAAGGTGAAGCGGAACGGCTGAAGGAATGGGAAGAGGAGTTTTTCACACAACTTATTTCTTTCTCACTCTTCACGGCGCTCCACACTTAGGAAATTAGGGGGCTTATTTTATTCACCTTTTTTGTGTATCAAATAAGGAAATATAGGTCAAATTGTGTAATGGGTTGGGTAGATATATTTTAGGTGGTGGATTTGATTAATGGGTTGGGCAATGGGCCTATTTATCCAACATTCTCCACCTTAGGCTCATTGATGACACATTACGATTTCAGACGGGTTGGCTGGGACTTATAATCATCATCGCCGATTTCGGTACCCCGTAGTACCGATACCTGCACAGTCAACAAAGACAAGAAAACACAAAGACACTAAAGAAAATGGGGTTAGTACGCACAGACTAACCACAACCACAAAGCACTACACGAGCTCCACCTAGAATAGAGCAACACATAGACCACGAAGCACAAAGGAAAAACTAGCAAACATAACAGCAGACAAATAACACAAAGCCACGAAGCACAAAGACACAAAGCACACAAAGCACAAAACTCAAAGGCACAAAGAAACACGAAGCTCCACCTCAAACTAAAGGCACTAAAGCACCTAGTAAACATCTCTTATAGTCTCTTCCTCTACCACCACATTAGCTTGTTTACCCTTATTTTGCTTAAGAGGTTTGGGACAATCTCTTATGTAATGGCCAAACTCTCCACAGTTATAGCATTTCCTAGAGTCCTTAGTCCACCTAACACCTCTAAAGTTCCTCTCACCACTAGAGCTAGAGGTATGTTTCTTACTAGGGTTCCTATCTCTAACATGCATAACTTTCTCTTCAGAACTATCCTGCTTACTCTTAGCAAGTTTTAATTCCCGCTCTTTGCTCTTAAGCCCATTAACTACGGTATCTAACGTCACGGAGTCTCTACCGTACTTGATGACAGATTTAACATCACTGTAAGAAGTAGGGATAGCATTTAGCAAGGCCACAACACTATAGTTATCAATGGTCTTATCTCCAGTTAGTGTTATATCCTGGATCAACTTAGTAAATTCATCTAAATTCTGATCAATAGTCTTATCCATGTCTAACTTGAAAGTGAAGAACTTCTCTAACAGGAATAACTTATTGGGTAAAGAACTATCAGTATATAGCTTATTTAACTTATCTCACATATCCTTAGTTGAATCTGAGACTCCCACTTTTCGTAAAACAGAATCAGACAAGTTGAGCACTATAACAGAATGAGTAAGTTCATTAATTTCAGATTTCTTATCAGCAGTTTCATTAGCAGCATAAGAATGATCCACAACTTTAAATACATGTTGCTGAATCAAAATACATTTTATCTTCTCTTTCCAAATGTTAAAATCAGTTTTTCCATCAAAGGGGACCATTCCAAACGAATGAGAAGACGACATGCTTAAACAAAAAGAACAAACCACAGAGCACAAATAAGCAGCGAAAACACCAAGATCACAAATACCCCTAAAATCAACTAACAGCAGCAAAGATCCCAAGCCTACGGCACACAGACCGATCTAGAAATTTAAAATGCACCTACGACGCCAGTCGGCCGATCTACGGATTCAAAAGTGCAAGGGATCAAGCCTTATACCTGAGCAGGGCCCTAGGAGAGGGTAACCCGACTAACCTACACGCTCTGGAACACAGACGACGAGGAGCTGCAACCATGGCGGGGATGCCCGACGAACCTCCCTCCAACCGTAGCTCTGATACCACTGTTGGGTATCAATGGGGGTGGTCGCCGGAGTTCATCATCGCCCTCGCCGTGGTTCAGTCCGAAGGAGATCTTTCTACCTTGCTGCAACCTCCCTTATACTATATTTATTGGCACAGCAGCAGCAGTCCAACTCTTCAAGTTCTCCACATAACCTGTGAATCAGACAAGAACTAAGTTAGAACAAGATTGCAATATAAGATCACTTACCTGTGCTAATTGATGACAAATCAATAGCCACGAAGAAGAGAAAACAGTTGCGCAGCCACGAAGCAAGGAGCAGCAGCAGCGAGAGAGATGTGCAGTAGTGGCACTACAGGGCAGCGGAACTACAGGGCAGCGGAGTTCTCGGCTCAGGTCGCCCATGCCAATAACCCGCTCAACATCAATCAAACACGCCTATCGCAGTGACCACGGTGGAGAAGAGAAGTACTCATCGGTGGATACTACGAGGTACTACCAGGAGCGAGTAATACGAAGCACACATATAAACCCACACCCAAACCCACCACACAAAGCACAAAGACGACGGGGCACAAAGGTGAAGCGAAACGGCTGAAGGAATGGGAAGAGGAGTTTTTCACACAACTTATTTATTACTCACTCTTCACGGCGTTCCACACTTAGGAAATTAGGGGGCTTATTTTATTCACCTTTTTTGTGTATCAAATAAGGAAATATAGGTCAAATTGTGTAATGGGTTGGGTAGATATATTTTAGGTGGTGTATTTGATTAATGGGTTGGGCAATGGGCCTATTTATCCAACAATATGAATTCAGGCGTCTTCAATAGCTTCTCTTTCATCCTCTGCATACATGAACTTTAACTATTATGAACGTAAATGATCATAATTGTTGTTCCTTGAGCGTACGATCCCGAGTAGTCCAACGCTCTACTATTCGACGAACTACCAAGGTGAATTCTGGACTTTCGTAACCGACAGATAGAAGGATGCTAGAAGATCGTAGATATTAGACAGTTAGCCCATTTAATTGATGTAACCGTCCTTTTCCTCATTATTTGCATTTATTATGGAGATTTAGGGGAATGTAATAAATTAGGAAGGTGAGGGGAAGGGAAAGGTAGTACCTCTCTGAAAATTCACCCGCCCCACTCCCTAGAAAGAAGGAAAGAGAATTTTTCCGTAATCAACAACTGCGCCGTCTGTGAGAAGTTAGAGAAAGAAGGAATGAGAATTTTTTTTGTAATCAACAACTGGCGCCATCTGTGGGAAGTTAGAGAAAGGGAACCAGATGAGTGAAAGTAGCCAACGGGAATTGGAAACATCGGAAGCCGCGAGGATGGAAGAATTCGAGAGGAACATGATGAGAATGCAAGAAGAGATGGATAACCTGAGAGAAGAAAATCGGAGAACTACCCTGGAAGCTAATAGACTCCAGGGGAACTGGCCCGATTTCACAAAAATCATAGCGAGAAGGAGAGTCGGACGGGCAACGATGAGTCCCACCGAGACCACACTCATCGTGAACCTTTGAGCAGATCTCGAGGTACTCGCAATTCTCCATGTGCGACTGACTTGAACTCGGACGATAGTCTGGACGGCAATAAGATAGCCACCTTAGAAAAAAGGCTCGATGATATGGCAAAAAGGTGTGCCGCCATCCCTGGTGCACCTATCCAACCACCCACGATCACACCCAAGGGCTACAACGACACCCCGTTCGCACGCAAGATAGTTGGCGTCAAACTCCCATCTCGGTTCGTAGTCATATGATGGAACCTCGGACCCGGAAGAGTTTATAACGTTATACAGGTTCAAAATACATACAGTTTCTGTTTCTGAGGAGTTAAAGGAGGCGGGCATGTGCAAGAGCTTTGCTGCATGCTTGGAGGGACCCGCCATGCAATGGTTCATGCATATCCCTAATGGTAGCATATCTTCTTTTGCCGAACTACACCACAAGTTTGTCGAACAGTTCTCGTCCAGCCGTCGGATGCCAATTAGGTCCGATGATCTTTATCGAGTAATACAGCAGGAAGGAGAATCACTCCGAGAATATATCAAGCGATTCAATGAACTCAAAGTCACAATATCGAACCATTTCGAAGAAACCGCGTCTCAACCTTCAAGAACGGCCTTCGGCCTAGTTCGTGCCTTTTCTGAAAGCTCGTCGAATATCCTTGTTTGACATTTACGGAAGTGCTCGGAAAAGCGGAGGTCCGGCTTCGGAGAGAAGTGGAGGAGTTAAATCTGGATCAGAAAGAAAGAGGAAAGACACCCAACCGTGGCTGGTCACTGTAAAATCTACAGATTAATTATAGCAACAATGGCAAATAAAATTTATAACTTAAGTCGAACCCAAGGGAATTGTAGGGGAAATTATCCTATGTACTTATTATGGTCTTAAAATTCATTGTTTGAGGAAATAGAAAATCAGGGTTTTTGATTTGGAAAATAAAGATGACAATAGTGAGAATTAAAGAGGTTTTGAAATCAAATTTAAAGGAACACAGATTCTAGGGAAGAAATCTTATCATGGATAACATGTAAGAACCAATTTTAACAGGTGGAATACTGCAATAATGATATATTTCCTGGGGCAGGCAAATATAACCTAGATTACTAATTAGTGACTATCTTCTTTCGGTCTCAAGAACACCAAATTAGTCAATCTGAGAAGCAAATCAGTTCAATTCCTACAGTCTAATACATCTCATTGAATAATATAGAGTATATTATGCATTCCTAATCTCACTATCAATATTCACCTTTCGGTCCTTCTATCAATAGCTAGACATCTAAATTAATCGTCACCTTTTGGTCCTTAAATTAATCTAGAATTATAAAATAAACACAGGAATCATGAACCTAATTAATTAATCCTAAACATGCATCCACAATAATATCAAACCCTAGAACTCGCTAGGGTTTCTAGCCACTCATCGCAGATAGAAATCCAAAAGAAAACATATTAAACTGATTGTTATGCAAAAGTTTTTGTGCTATTATATATGTCCTCTGATTGTCTGCTAACAACAGAGAGTTATTAATAAGACAAGAACCATGCACGTGGAGTACTTGCGCTATTCTTATTAATTGCGAGAAAGGCTAGCAACCTTATTTTGTTTATGAGCTCGGGCTCTTCATCTGGTGTACTGAAGCCCTAGGGGGATAAGGCTGTGTATTTCTTTTCTTTCTTAAAACGATCGGATCTCGATGTTGTGTGTTCCGAGATTAGTGCACTTAGTTGATTGTGGGTTGAGTGTGAATTCATTCCTAACTAATCATCGTAACTTGGGGGTGGGCCAGCTTCCAGTTACACCACGATATACAGATATAATAACATGTTAGATAGCATGTGCAAATAAAAATGATTTAGATGACATGGTTCCTTTCAACATGTTGCATAGCATTCTTATATATAAATTGTATGTTTTCGGGCATGTTTCCACGGGGTACGAAAGTACTCAGCCCCTCGTATTATTTCTAAAATACGCAGGTTAAGCGAGCAGAGATGGTGAGGTGGCGGTGTAAAGTATGGAGCTGAATTTTGAAGATTGAAGATCCTGTGACGTGCATCTTCATATGCATGTCACCACCACGTTACACACACCGTTGCACCGCTCTCTGAATCTATTTCTTCCCTGATTTTTGTCTACTTTTGAAAATCTAAACATTTAAACTATCCTAATTTAATTTGAAATACTTATTTTGAAGGTTTAATGTAAACTCTTTGAAGTTATATTTTCAAATGTTAAATTCTTCCGCTGATTTGTCCGTAAATTATTTGAAAGATAGGTAACCACGACTGTAACGTGCCTCTAAATTGGGAAGGTCAAATGGGGGCGTTTCACTAATATAGTGGGACAGACGTAAAAGGAAAGCGAAACTAATATAATTGGACGAATGGAGTATGTATATCTATCTTTTAATAAACAATAATAATAATTTCAACAAAATCATATATGCCGTTTTTCAATAAAACATTACATCTTTATTATTTTATCTTATTTTACATTTTAATGCAATACAAGTATAATGCTAAAATATATTTTTTTTATAGGTTAATTTTGTAAAACAAACTCTTCTTTTATAAGCTTTGTGTTTTATTTACATGCTTACATTTTTATCAAATAATTAAATAAGATATTAAATATGTAATTCGTGCAAAGCATGGGTGTAAATCTAGTATTTACTAAAGCAAAGAAGTGTAGAAATAACTGTTCCCACCAAAACTATAAAAAACATTCATAGGTATATTAAAAACAATATTTTTATCAATTATATCAAATATAAATATAGTTGAGTTGGTTTGAAGTATCAAATATAAGTTTTTGGTCCAAATTATCTGGGTTCAAATCCCACTATCAACAAATTTATATTAAAATTTTTAATTTTTACACAAAGATTGTCTCTACAAATTTTTTTTCTCATACATAAATGAATTAAAATATAAATATATATAGGAAAATTACCACCAATCACTCTTTAATAAAGTTAACAATATTAAATATTACAAATCAATAATAATTTATAAAAAATAATCATTCTTAGTTGTTATGATCTCCAATTTTTAGCATCGACTTAAAAAATCTATTAACTTGCAATTAAAAACCACTTAGAAACTGCATTTAACAATGGTTAAGTGAAGTGTTAAACTTAATAGCTTCTCGAGTTGCATTTCTGTTAGGAAAAAAAACTCCATTCATAAATTTTATTTTAAACACCCAGACAAAAAACTGCCAAACATTTATAATTCGGCCCAATTTTTTTTTTTTTTTTAAGGAGATGCAAACATTTGAATAATTAATAAAACTCAAATATGTGATCAAAGAATTACAAGTCAAAATTATTTCAAAGAAGTCTAAATGTTAAAAATTATCTATTACACAGAAAACTGTCGTACAACCCAAATTATTTAATATTTATTAAATTTAATTTTTATTATTTATATTAATGTAATTTTATTTAAGTTAAACAACATCATCATATTGATCATACTAAATTATTATATAATTTTTATTATTTCCTTTTATTTTGAATTTTTATCGTATTGTAATCGGATTGAATTTCTATGCGATCATTATTGTGCTAACGAATTGGATTCATGTCGTTGTCATCGTGTTGATTCATGTTTAAGCTTAATGGATTGGACTCAGATACAAATTGAGCCTTCTCTTAATGGATCAAATACGAATTGAGATTTAATGTATTAATACTATAAGAATCCGATCTGCGCAAATTGCCACCTCTAATTTTCATTGATAGTTTCTTGTGCCACATGACAATTAATAAAAATAAAGATCAATCATTTAAATGAATTGATCCTTTTTTTTAAGAATCTTATTTTCAGGATAATTATATGTAGTTGTTTTATGAGCAACTTTTTGAGGACTTAAAATCTTAATTTATAAATCAAACGACACCGAAGAAATATCAACTCAGATGCAGTGTACAAGAAAGTATTTAGAAATTTATTATGTAAATTTCCATTTTAGTAATTAAGCATTGATTTTCTAAATAGAATTCATTTATTTCTATCCGGCCCCAATTTATGACTTATTGAAAGTAAACAAAGAGCTTTAATCACCTGCTCCCCGAACTGTAGACTTATTGAGCATTTCTGTATACACAACTATTATATGTATAATATTTCTACTTAAGTTGTGACATACATTAATTTATTAAAATTATTAATAATGTTTGATACACTAACATTTTTTACAGTACTTAAATATAATAATTTTCTGTAACGCACAGGTAAAAACAAAAATGTAGTTATATTCGTAATTATCATTTCATATTTAGATTATTCTAGTTATGTACTATTTTGTTATTTTCTTAAAAAACTTATCTATCTTTAAAAACCAAACGCCCGAAAGTTTACTTAATTAAGTGATTTTGTTCGAGTTTTATAAAATTGTGGAATTATGTACTAATATTTAAAATATTAGGTAAATATGTCTTCCGTTAGTAATGATATTAATTTCGCAATGAGCCTCACATTAAAAGTGGACATGTCAAAAGGCATGGTTTTTTTAAATGATGTTACTATAGAAATTTTGTCCCAATTTTTATTATTCTGGGAAAAAATATTCTAATGTTTAATCTATTAAATAATAATATTGTTCGTCTTTAACAAAATTAATTTCGTATCAAGTTAGATGTCAAATGTTTATATCTAAATGACAATATGATTTTTTATTTGATACTCCCTCTATCTCGGTTTATTTATCTCTAAGGGGATCAACACAATAACCAATGTAAGTAGTGATAGAGAAAATTAGTATTTTATTAGTGAATATGTATTAATTTTCCATTTTAGGTAAGAGAACAGTTAAATGGGATAGACGAAAAAGGAAAGAGGGACAATTGAAGTGGAACGGAGGGAGTATTTCTTTTCAAAATCAAAACAATAAAAATGAAGATTTTTGATAAAATAATGTCATTTGAAAAACTTATGAATTAAAAATAAAAGAAAAAAACCATGTTATTTGACATGCCGGTATTTAACAGGTGACTAAATGCGAAATCAACATAGTTATTATTCGAGGATATATTTACTTAATATACTAAACATTGAGACATAATTCTATAATTTTTTTAAAAAAAAAAGTGAAACAAAATCACATAATTAGGTAAATTTTGGACATAATTCCATAATTTTAAAAAAATAAGGACAAAATGACCTAACTAAATAAACTTGAGAACAGTTTGATGGGATTCATTTTAATTGTAGTGATTATCATCATTGAAACTTTCTCCATAAGTTTATAAATTCAAAAAGATTGGCTGGGACTCATGATTCTTGAGCCCACCGACAAATACAGTGACGTCGAACAATGAGGAAAATGTTCGTGCTTTCGATAATCATACAATGGGTCGGAGCTTGGTATCTTCCAACAAGTTAAATATAATTAAATAAGTATTGAGTATTTCAATTGCAGCAAATTTGATTTATCTAATTATTTTAACGCTTCTTCCTGTATGTATTAATAATTTTGTGGTTTTGTTTTCAATTTGGCATAATCCAAAATAATTCAGTTTACGGGCTGATATACCCGATTTTTTATTTTTAATATAAATATATATAAGTTTTAGAAAAAACAAAATTAAAAGGGATCAATCTCCACAATGTTGGTTTAATAAAAAGCTACCTCATTAACTGCGATTTTAAAATGTCTTTGTTTTCTATAATTAATTTTGATTATGGTTGCAGTTAGATTATTAGTCATTATATATTTGTCTATTTTTATATATAAGTCTAAGAAAAATGAAAAAGAATACGACAAACACAAAAAATAAGACTCCAGTCTCCAGTTTATAAAATTAATCCCAACTAAAAGTTTTGCCTGTTTTGATTTTTTTGTTTTTAAATGTAATAGAAAAACAAAAATAGTGATAATGTGATGTTTGAATGAATTAAGGTTTAAAGATTGGAGCATGAATGGTTGTCAGAAATGCAGGTAATTGAAGGTGTGGAGACAGTTGTTGGTGCAGGCGAAACCGCATCAAAAATGTACGCAACCATCGACCTCGCTGGTACGAATCCATCCACATCTACTGCGCTCACATGGCCTCCGAGGTCATCTTCACCGTCAAGCTCAACGAGGCTGTGGGGGCAGAGCTCATCGGCCGTCCCTACCTCCGACTTGATCAAGGGCGACGAGATGGACACATGGCTCGGCGAAGACCGGAAACCCATCCAAGCTGCACGGAAGCTCCAGTTCTTCGACGTCAAGCGCGAAGTTTGTCAATGCAATTCGAGAACTTGATTCATTGGCTTTATAGAAAAAATGGCTGCAACATTTTCTTAGATGCACTGACGGATCTACGAGTCAAAATATTCGAAGTTGAAGTGCATCATCTCCATAGCTCCGTTGTTCCTCCTGTATCCTTTTGGCCGACTCTGCAAGAGATTTCGTCACAGAGTTGGAAGCGTGGGACTTGATCTCAATCATTTCAAGCGTCGCAATTTCTCCAAAACCTTCTGGAATCTCATCCAAATGCTCACAATTATGCAGCAATAGAAATCTGAGTCGAGGGAAGTGGTCACTTTCACTAATCCAATGCTCAAGCTCCGAATATTCGAAGAGCAGAAATTGTAGCTCAGGAAATTCTCCTTGAGATGTTTCCCACGTGCTGCCTGTGCAGGCGTATCTCCTCAGTTTAAGCACTTGAAGATTTGGCAACGAACCAATGACACTCATCTCACTCCAGGGAAGCGACATTCTGTACAAACTCAGCTTTTTCAGCGTCCTAGGAAAACAGATACTTTCTCTTCGCCATTTACCATTGCGTAATTCAAGATTTTCAAGTTGATGCAGGTGCACCAAGTTGTTGAGGTGACCACCATTATCATATTCATAGGAAGAGCAATCAAGTCCTAATTTTTTAATATTTGACATCTTTTCCAGGATCCCTTCCACACACACATCAAGGGACACTATGGAAAGTGTTTGCAGATTTTCCAGAATTAAAGTGATGGCTTCTTTGGGACAGGGAAACCTAAACCTACGGTAGCATATGAGATGTCTCAGCTGCGGCAGCATCCAAATCTCCTCCGGCAAATACTCTAAATCAAAGTTGAATACGCTCATACTTATATCAATGACTAAGGTTTGAAGACTCTGAAGCTTTGATATTCCTACAGGAATGCTGAAATAAGACTCGAAGCGGAGGGCTAGATATCTTAAATGAATTAGTTTGAACATTTCATGAGACAGTGACAGGATGCCCATATTTTGTGCATCCAATACCCTAAGAGATCTAACACTCTTCAATGACTCCTTTCCAAATTCATATGGAGGATTCTCAAACTCATACCTCCTATAACCATTGTTGATAGGGAAGCACATAATAGTATGGATGGATGGGCAAGAAGCTCTAGAAAGGTACCTCAGCATTGGATATTTGACACTTAAGCGATGTTGATATTTTATGTTTGCTATGAAACGCTGCTCCCATTCGAAGTATCTATCAATCAGATTCAGAAAAAAAATTCATCTCCTGTGCTTTTCTTATGCACAAGTCCCGGATGAGGTCATGGAGGCTGCAACTTTTGATTTTGCCATTGTATTTCCTTCTTGTCACCAAAACAAGATTTCTATTGGCCAGATCCTCCAGACACTCTTCTGCCTCATCTTCCAAACTCTTTGATGATCCTTCTACGTGTCTCAAGAAATCCTCAGCTACCCATAATCTGACCAGTTTGGAGGCACGAATATCATGATCTTCTGGGAAAGCTCTCATGTACAAGAAACAAGACCTCAAATGATGAGGCAAATGGGTATAACTCAGAGACAAAATCTCATCAAACTCCCATCATCTTCTGTCGCAACAATTGAACTTACATTCTTTGCGATTGTCCACCATGAATCTGGTTTCATTTCAATTGTGGATAAGAGTCCTGCAATCACCACAACTGCAAGGGGCAGTCCTCTACAATTTTTTGCAATCTTTTTTCCAATTTCCTCCAATTGCGGAGAGCAATGCTCAACTCCCAACACCCTCTGCCTAATCAACTCCCAACTTTCTTCATCACTCATGAAGCGCATCTGGTGAAGAGGGCTATGGGAATCAAAATAAACAGCAACATCAAACAACCTTGTTGTTAAGATAATTCGACTTCCATTGTGGTCATTAGGGCATACATGTCTTAAATCATCCCAAGTTTGTTTACACCACACATCATCCATTACGATAAGATACCTTCTACCCTTTAAATCTTTGTATACTGTTTCTTCATCCCTCTGCCCAGATTTCTCCTTAACAAAATCTTTCATCGAATCCATGAGGCTTGAAACAATTTTTTCTCTGCTGTAATCTTGGGACACTGTGACCCAAGCACGAATATCAAAATAATAGTTGTCAAATGATCGTTAAAAACATTTCTAGCCAAGGTTGTTTTTCCAATACCTCCCATCCCAACTATTGGGATGAATTGGAGTTCGGGCGATCCCCCACAAAGGCGAGACTTAATTGCTAGCAAATCCTCACCCAAACTAACTGTAGAATTAGACGGCGAGGTTTTTGATGAAGGATCACTTACTTGCAAGTCGGCGGTGGGGGAGCTCACCGTCTCCATTTCAATCACCTCTTCCGGGTTTGCTGAAAGAGAAGTAGCGACGTCGCCATTGGTGTCCGTTTCTTTTAGCTCCCCCGCGATTGAATGAATCTCTTGGTTGGGAGTGATCTTTTCAAAGGATTGTGTAGCCATTTTTTATCAGAACTTCAAGCTTTCGAAGGGATAGATGGATCTGAGACTGAGAGAGAGTTTTTCTTTTTAAATGAAAGATGTGAAAAAAAAAAGTTTTTTTGAGGAAAGATCTGAGAAAAAGTTGGGACTTGGGAGTGCGTGTTTCATACCAAAATTTCATTTGATTTTTTTTATATTAACAATTCTAAATAAAAATATGTTAGCTGTATTGCATGAAAAAAGAATGGCCCCACCACGAACTCAATTAATTTTTCATACATTAGATAAAGCTAGAGTTTTTATAATTTCATATAATAATCTACTTTATTTCTTTTAGAAAATATTATATTAAACAAAAATGTAGTTATATCATTTCATATATTTAGATTATTGTATATACTGATTTTGTTATTTTCTTAAAAATATTTATCTATTTCTAAAAACCAAACGCCCAAATTTACTTAATTAAGTGATTTTGTCCCAATTTTTCAAAATTTATTTGATTAGGTAATTTTGTTTGAGTAATTTTTTTCCCCCAAAACCACTTACCAAATATAGTCATGCAATATATAAGGTAATTAATAATGAATATGGTAAGTATGTAATTAGCAAGTTACTTTGTTGGATTTTTAATAATAATTTGTATTACTAATTCTAAATAAATATTAATTATTACTAATTAAAAATCATTATTAATATTGCTAATGTGTAACTTGCTAATCATTCAATCAATTTGCCAAATCTCTCAATCAAAGATTGCAACACATTTAATAATTATAACTCAAAATAAATGAATAACATAAATAGCCATAATTTTATTGAGATTTTATTATATTATAATAGTATAAATACCTCAAATCTATCATGGTTATCAACCATTCTCATTGTTTTTGTTAGACTTTAATTTTCACATTTTCGAAGTTTTATTTATTTTAGCCTTTGTGATTGGTATTATTCAAATTCAGGTTTTGCAGGAGATCCATGTGAAGATGAAGAAGATAGTTGGTTTAGAAATGATGCTGGAAGCCTAGAACTCAAGAAGTATTGATCAAAGGAACATTTTATTTTGTTTATTATAATTTTTAATTTTATGTAATAAATTAAATTTCGGTCTCGGTTTTTATTTTTGATGCATAATTTTTTTATGCACTACTTTATTGTAAATAATATAAAATAATTAATATTGGATCGCTCTTTTTTTGGCTGTAATATTATACATGCAATTAGGGGTGACAATTCGTGCAGATCGGATCCTTATCGTGTCAATCCGTTATCGATCCGATCCGTTAAGGTCAAATTCGTATCCGATCCGTTAAGAAAAATTAAAATCCGTATTCGTATCCGATCCGTTAAGCTCAAATCCGTATCCGCACGAATCCGATCCGTATCCGTTAAGGATCCAATAAGTATATGATCAGATAAGAATCTGAATCGGATTAATTCAATAAGAATCCGTTTCAATAAACACAATTATAATCCAATAAAAATTTGATAAGAGAATACAAAATATTCATATTTGATTGTTAAAATAATGTGTTTGATAAATAAATAAAACTGCAACTTCATTTGAAACTAAAATCCTCAATCAAGTTATCAAAAAAAAAAAAAATCCTCAATCAAATATCCGAAGATACACTGATAAATCTTAAATTTCAATTTTAGTGGTCAAACATGCTCACTTCTAAATACTGATCAATCTTTCACCTTAGTCGTCAATACTCCACTTACAATTTTGAGGGAGAAAAATATTAATTAAAACTTTAAGATTTATAACAAATAAAATAAATTATAATAAATACTTTTAATCTATCATGGTGAAATTGAAAGAGTTGAGACAATGAATGAGAATCTACAATACTTTCATCAACATTAAAATTTAAGATCTCACCTTTTAGTTAATTCGTTGATACAACTTAATTGAAAACTTGAAGTTGAGAAAAAAGAAAGTTATTAAATTTTGATAGTAGAAGAAAATAAATATTAAAAAATATAATTAATAGATAAATAAATACATTTTTTGGTGGTGAATTAATAAAATGGGACACGAACAATGAAGAACCAAGAGATTTGAGTTTTTGAAAGAACTTTAAATCTATATTAATATATCAAAATCAATTAATTAATTATTATATTTAAAAAATAAATAATTTTTATTAATTTATTAACGGATATCCGTATCCGATCCGTATCCAATCCGAAATTTTTGTGTCCTTATCGTGTCGATCCGATAAGGATCCATATCCGATAAGCCTCAATCCGTATCCGTTATTATCGTGCGGATTCGTGTCGGATTATCGGATCGGATCAAAAATTGCCACCCCTACATGCAATGGTTATGTTTTAACTTGCCGTGGTTATTTCTCAATAGTGATGGTTATAATCTATACATCCACAAACATATATATTTAAAAGTAAAACTCCTAAATAAAAATTAGGTACCTTAAAATACTTAATAAAAAAGTTCTAGAATATATTAGATAATTAAATAAAAATATTAGATATTACATTATTTCATATTTTTTCAAGCTTTTTTATAATTTATTTATATTTGTCAAATTGTTCAATTAAATCCTTCAACTATTCTCATGGGATCAAAATAGTAAATACCAATTAAACTCCCCTACTTTTAAAGTTATTTCATTTTTAGCACCTCAAGTTTTAAAAGTCATATTATGGCATTATTTATGAAATGATATTTAATAGTTTCTAAAGAATTTAAATAATATATTAAAAATAAATTCTAATATAAAATAAATAATAATTACTATCAATTTTTAATTTAAAAAATAAACTCAAATAAAAACAAAATTTTAATATTATTTCGTTCATTGTCTGATTTATAATTTAGGAGACCTTTTAGAGATTGAAGTTATGAAAAGCATTATATATTATTATATATTATGATATGTGACTTTGATGTTTTATATTTTATTTTATTTATTGGGATAGTTTTTAATTGAGTTGGATTGTAGGTCTTCATTTATTCAAAAGTAAGTATCTTAATTGATTTAATATGTTTTGCAAAATGTATTTGTAATATTTGGAATTAGTTTTGTTAAATGATCAGACTTAAAATATTTCCATGCATTAAATATTTAAAAATTCTTACACATTTTTCTTGCGTTAATTATTAATTTTTAGTTTTAACTTTAGTTCACGTTATTAAATAAAATTCAAGGTTACTCTACTTATCTTTATGTTGCCTTATTTTTAGTTTAGATTTTAGATTTTTTAGAAACTACTCCATAGCACAGTACTTACACCTTAATGATAGTATATTTTTAATTTTAAGAGTTAAATGATTTAACAAAGTCAATTTTAAAAGTTAAAATATCTAATTGATACAAATAGTTATAAATATTGTAATATGTTCCTCACATGGTGGTTAGAGGTCTAAATTGACAATTTCCTCTTTACATTTTAAATATAGTAATATGATATGTATATTGTATTTATATATTTTGATGGAAGCCGACATTCAAATTGTTGGGAATAATGTAGTTTTTATAATTGTTAAAACTATAAATCAACGAAGTCGATGTATAGAGCTAAGTGAGTTTGAATTGATCATGCAATATCTAGATAATAAGTATAGAGTCAAAGTTCAAAAGATGCTTTTAAAACATTATTGCGTAATTGAGACACAAAAACAGGATGAAGACGATCCAAAGTGTAGAGGCCATCACTACATCGACCGCTTGCGAGAACTTCCTTGGTGTGGCGATTCTAAATTTCAAAGAGGTGATCAGTGAAGAGAACATTAACTGGAAAATCAGATGTGAGTTTACTGACAGAGAGTAAATTCTTTGTTAATGAAGGAACCACAACAACATCCAGGAGATTGACAAAATTAGAAACCCGAGAAGAACCAATATGAGAAATATTAAGATGAGCACCATTACCTACAATAACACGGTCCGAGCCGGAATAAGGGACGGCTGAATCTAGATTGGTAGTATCAGGTGTCATGTGTGCAGAAGCACCAGTGTCAAGGAACCAATCAGAGGCCGGAGCAGAGGAGATTGAGCAACTGGAACTGAAGGCCTCAGCGAGATTTGCGTTTGGAGATCTGGAATATCGATCAGGGCAAGCATCGGCGTAATGGCCTACCAGACGACATATTTGACATTTCGGAGGGCGGCGCTGATTGTTACGACCTTTACCTCCACAGTGCTGCTGATTGTTGTGGTTCGAATTATTGGTGTTGTGCTCATTGTAATACCCCGTATTTAAATTTCGATCTTGTCTAAATAGTTCGGATGTAACAGTGAATTTATCTCAATTGAGAAATAATTGGGAATGTTTTATTTGAACTTTGGAGATAATGTTGTGTTGGAGATTGGAATTTGAATGTATTTGCATGTATTTATGGAAGTATTTTGTGTTGGGAATTGATATGGAGTTGAAAATATTATGATTATTCTTGAGAAATTATCAAGATTTTTGGAATGTAATAAGGTGGGACAAGAATTCATGAATTAATGATATAGAAATGTTGAGGAAATAAGTTTTATCATGAAATTATATTGGAAACCATAGATGATTTAATCATATGTATATGATTATATACATATCATATGGTATTATGAGAAGTATATATAGGCTGAAAATTATAGAATAAACTTTTCCACCTTATTCTATATCATAGAGAGAGAGAGCAGGGAGTAGGGGTGGCAAATCATGCGGATCGGATCGTTATCGTGTCGATCCGTTAATTATCCGATCCGTTAAGACTAAATCCATATCCGATCCGATAAGAGATTGTTAAATCCGTATCCATATCCGATCCGTTAAGCTCAAATCCATATCCGATCCGGTCCGATCCGTTATCCGATCCGGTCCGATCCGATCCGATCCGGTCCGATCCGATAAGAACCCAATAAGTATCCAATCCGATAAATCAAAAAATTATCCAATAACTAATAAATAAAATATAATAATTAGGACAAAAAAAAATCTACAATCTTATCAAACATTTCATGTTCAAAAATCTGCAATGAAATATCTCTCAAGTTCAAAAAATCTCCAAACAAAACAACATTGCATCCATGAATCACAAGTTCAAACATCCAAAATATTCCATACAAACCATCCATAAATTAAGAACCCAAACATTCTAAAATAAACAACAAGTTACAATCTTTGCTTGCTTCAAACACCAATTCCTAAACTTTTTTTATTTCCAAAAGCTCAAGTACAATCCACCTACAAGTTTAAGGTGGAAATATTAGTTAAATCTTTAAAATTTATAATATTAAAGCAATTTTAAATATTTGATATTACCTTCATCTATGATGGTAAAATTGCAAGAGTTGAGGCCATGGATGAGCATTCCGATGAATCTATAGAAACTTCATCCACATTCAAATTTAGAATCTCGCCAACTAGCTCATCGGTTGCTACAACTTCATTGAAAACTTACAGTTCATAGTAAAAAATAAAAAAATAAATAAATTGTATTAGTATAAAGGAATATAAATTTTAAAAAAATAAAGAAAACATAAATAAATAAATAAGTAAATGATAATATATTAATAATTAAAACTTATAATAAATAAATAATATTATTTTATTAGATTCTTAACGGATTATCCGAATCCGATCCGAATCCGGTCCGATTTACGGATTATCCGATCCGATCCGTATCCAATCCGGATCCGATCCGAATTTTCGTGTTCTTATCGTATCGATCCGATAAGGATCCGAAATCTTATCGGATCAATCCATATCCATTATTATCGTGCGGATTCGTGTCGGATGATAAACACTCATTCTGTGCATTTTATTGATATATTTATGCTTAGA
>JAPKLW010002288.1:0-29656 GCA_026898455.1 Plectranthus barbatus | reverse complement strand
AAACATCAATGTAACGCGGCCTCATATTGGGAAGGTCAGATGGGGGCGTTACAGAGGTGGTATCAGAGCTGGCTTTTCAAGTTTAAAAAAAAATAAATTTCAAAATATTTTAAAACTTTGAGTCTTAGAATGTTTTGAAAATCCGTGAGAAGTGATCTCCCATGCTTACACCCTACTCCATCCTGCGCTACCTAAGGTATGTTTTCAAGTTTTGAAAGTTTTCAAGTTTCTAGAGTTTAAAAGTTTCCCTACTTGCAATTTTTAGTACGATTTGAATGATTGAAACAGTGTGAGTCTTGTTGGAAGTAAATGAAATTTGGAAAGAAAATGGCTTATTTATGGAGTGAAAAGGATGGATTGATCAAGTTGAGTTGAGATTTAGTGATTGAACGAGAATACTATTATTGTTGTTGTTGAAAGTGGAAATTTTATGATTTGAAGGTTTTGATGTTTATATGTGAAAAATTTTATGTTTTGGCACCGATGAGTGACCACCTGGAAAAATGTTATTTAATTGTGAAGTGCTAAATTGATATTTGAATAAATTGCAAGTAATCAAACCTCAATATAATGGCTATAGATGCATGGATAATAATGAGCTATATGGTGATATAATCTGTTATTGAGTGGAAGGATAACCTGAATGAACTGAACTGAGTAATTGTGGGCCTTAAAAAGGCGTTGACTTGATTTGGTGTGGAAATTGAAAATTTCCTGGATTGTTGGTTTAATGGGTTGTGAGAGTTGGTTGACTTGTAGAAACTACAAGTGAGTATGTGAGCGTACAAAATGTACACTATGGTTGCTAATTGTATAAACTTAAAATGAGTCAGTATGATGTGTGAGGATCCGAGGAAACCTCAGTTGGGTTTGGGGTAAATATTATATATGACCTCGTACTAACTGTTTATTATATGTTTTGGTGACAGATGGCATCACATGATCGATTAGTGAGATGTTTCCGAGAGCGACTTTCTTTCACTGAGGATAACCTCGCAGGAGCTTTAGTGGAGTATTTGGAATTATGGAAGAGAGTACGCCACCGGGGAGTGACAGACAGAGAGGCGATGGAGTTAACCATGAACCTCATGCCGGAAAGATGGACTAGATGGATAGTATCATTGGTTAGGTGGCATTCTGATAGCGAGATAGGTACCGCGAGGAGTTATGAACGTTTTATGGGGGATTTGCTTCAGAGGGTAGTTGCTGAGGGGAACCCTTCGCCAACATCTTCTAGAGGTACAGAGGTATCTCGCACCAGGGCCTCGTCACCTGAGTACACTCCAACTTCGCCACCAGCGCCAGCTAGTGTCCCGATTGCACCCGCACATGCCCCTACGTTGAGACGGAGAGTGCGACCTGTGCCTAGTACTCCGAGCGGCATACATGCCATTTCCGCCTGGATATCCGCAGGGAGGGATGTATGATCCATATGCACTAGGCAGCATGTCCATGACTATGGTACAGTCACCTACTCAGTATCAGGACCCGACGATGTCTACAGGAGATCACAGACCACCAGTTCCGTCGTGTCCACAGTCACAGTGGGATGTAGGAGGACCCAGTCATGTCGTGCCACCCCAAGATTCAGGTCATGATAGTGCAGAGATGTGGCCCAGGCCGACACCTTGTGGACAGGAGGACATGTTTGGCGGATATGGGACTATTCACAGTTATGGGACGAGACAGAGACCGATCTGCTTGTCCAGTGATACCGATGGCAGTCGGGACAGGAGGATGGATGCTCCGGATGGAGGAGAGAGAGCGAGGGAGGCCGAGGATGATGATGATGATGAGGATCCATCTAAAGGATCTGAGGGATCTGATTGACAGATTTGACGACTTTGTTGTTTAGTTACTTGTATTCTGTATTGAACTTTTTCCTGTCATTGAACACTTTGTCGTTGTATTGTTGACCCTTATTATGATGATTTCGTTGGAATATTTATGATTATATGTTGGAATCTCTTTTGATTATGGATGAGATGGGTGGAATATTTAAAAGCTTTGAGTGAGTAATGAATGGTTGTTAAGAGATTTGTTGACAAGATGGATGTTATACGGTGAAATTAATATGGAATTGTTGAATTAATGTTGTTTTGCAGAAAGGTGTAATGGAATATATTGAACAAGGAAGAGGGAGAGGCCGAGGCCGAGGCAGAGGCCAGAGAGGTCGGGGACATGGAAGAGCTATTCCACAACAGAATTTTGAGGAACAACATTGGGAAGAAGTTTCTGCGAATCAAGAATATGAGGAATTGGAAATCATATCAGATGATGAGGAGGCTGCGGGACAGCATGGACCAATCCCGCCACCTCAAAGAAATGCACCAGAAATCCCATCAGTTATGTGGGTTGAGACATTCAGGAAACAACACCCACCGACATTTGATGGAACAGAAGGACCCACCGCCGCCGAGGATTGGGTCAGAGAACTTGAAAAGATATTTAAACACATGAGGTGCTCCGAGGAGGAGAAGGTTAATTGCATGTCTTACCAGCTCAAGGGTAAGGCTGATAGATGGTGGGAGACTTATGTTAAGTCTATTGCACCAGCAGAAAGGGACCACATCAGCTGGGAGAGCTTCAAAGGAGCATTTTTCGAGAAGTATGTTCCTAAGCAGTATCGGAGAGAGAGGACAATCGAGTTCTTCTTGTTTGAACAGGGAAAGTTAACAGTTGAGGAGTACGATACGAAGTTCGGTGAGCTTCTACAAATGGCACCACATCTGGTGGATATGCCGCAGAAGATGGCGGAGAAGTTCAGAGATGGGTTGCGCAAGGATATCCGTACGCAGTTGGCCACTATGAAAGGATTAAGTTATCAAGAATTGCTGAGCCACGCATTGGACATTGAGGCATCACAGACTATATATGAAGGAAATGCCGGAATGGGGAGCGCATGAGGCGCAGGCTTCAGGATCAAACCAGAAGAGGAAACTCGAGGAGCCGCCAAGATAATTTATTCAGGGTCAGGGTAGCCAGAAGCGCCATGACCAAGGCAGACAGCAAAATTTCCAAGGAAGGCCAAATCAGCAGAACTTTCAAAGATTTAATCCTAACCCTCACCAATTTCTGAGGCGTGATCAAGCAGGACCGCAAAACTGTCAAAGATGTGGCAGAAAACATACCGGAGGATGTCAGGGAAATGCGGTTAGATGTTTTAACTGCGGAGGGCAAGGACATTATGCTATCAACTGCTCTACACCGCCAGCCCAGGGGGCAACCGCCAGAATTTCCAAAGACCCGGAAATCAACAGTTGAGAGCAATCAGGGGTCACCGCCAGCCTTGGAGAGGCAATGCTGGGAACCAAGGAGGTGGCAGACAGGGTAATCAGGCTCCGCCGAGGAACCAAGAAGGAAATTAGCAAGGTGGAAATGAGCAGCCAAGGAGAGCTCGGGCCTATGCCTTGGATGGGAATCAGGATGGTGGTAACTTGGCAGGTATGGGATGCATTAATGATATACCTGTTATGGTATTATTCGATATTGGAGCATCGCATACATTCATTTAATCTGCATGTGTTGAGGCATTAAGACTTAAAGTAGAAAAGAACAGTCAGGACTTGAACGTAGCAATACCTTCAGGAGAAATAACTATTTCTACTTTAGTGTGCCGAGACTTGAAAATCAAGATGAACGAGAATGAAATTCAAGTAACTGAACTGAACGTTTTGGATATTCATGACGTAGATGTAATCCTAGGAATGGATTGGTTGTCAGAGAACAAGACGACGATTTTGTGTCGTGAGAGAAGAGTGATCATTCCTCAGCTAGGAAATGAGGAGGCATTTGTACACGGATTTAAGAAGCGGCAGAGAGTACCCGTGATTTCAACGATTCAAGCAACGAAGTTGTTGCGTAAGGTCGGGAATCAAGCCTTCTTAGTATATTTAGAAGGAGAAGAGAAGCCTGAACTGACTGTACAAGATGTTCCAATAGTAAAAGAGTTTGAAGACGTATTTCCAAAGGAACTATCGGGATTGCCACCAAACAGGCAGGTAGAATTCACCATTGATCTAGAACCGGGTGCGGCACCAATTTCTAAAGCGCCGTACCGCATAGCCCCGAAGGAGTTGCAAGAACTGAAGGTTCAACTCCAAGAGTTATTGGACATGGGTTATATCAGGCCAAGCGTGTCACCATGGGGTGCACTGGTTCTGTTCGTTAAGAAGAAGGATGGATCGATGCGTATGTGCATTGATTATCGGGAGCTGAACAAGTTAATATTGAAGAACATATATCTATTGCCGAGGATCGATGATCTTTTCGATCAGCTCATGGGAGCTAAGGTATTTTAAGATCGATCTTCGATCAGGGTATCATCAGTTGAAGATTCGGAAGGAGGACATACCAAAAACAGCGTTCAGAACTAGATACGGCCACTACGAGTTTGTAGTAATGCCGTTTGGACTTACGAATGCTCCTGCAGTATTCATGGACTTGATGTATCGAGTATTTCATCCGTATCTGGACAACTTTGTTTTGGTATTCATAGACGATATTCTGATATACTCGAAGAGTGAAGCCGAGCATGAGCAGCATCTGAGAACGGTTTTACAGACTCTGAGAGACGAGAAATTGTATGCCAAATTCAGTAAGTGTGAATTTTGGCTAAGAGAAGTGACATTCTTAGGTCATATTATTTCGGCAGATGGAATTAAGGTAGATCCAGCCAAGATTCAAACAGTGATGGACTGGAAATCACCAACTACGCCGAATGAAATTCGTAGTTTTCTGGGATTAGCCGGTTATTACAGAAGATTCATCGAGGGCTTCTCGAAGATTGCGAGGCCGATAACCCAGTTACTACAGAAGAATGTCAAGTTTGATTGGACACAGGAATGTGAAGAGAGTTTCCAGAGGTTGAAACAATTGTTAACAACCGCGCCTGTTTTAGCAGTGCCAGAGCCAGATAAGAATTTTGAAGTTTATACTAATGCTTCGAAGAATGGATTGGGTTGTGTTTTGATGCAAGACGGAAAGGTGATAGCTTACGCATCGAGATAGTTAAGGCCGCATGAGATGAATTATCCAACTCATGATCTAGAATTAGCGGCAGTGGTTCATGCGTTAAAGATCTGGAGACACTATCTCTACGGGGTGAAGTGCGCCATATTCACAGACCATAAGAGTTTGAAGTATTTCTTCGAACAAAAGAACCTGAATATGAGGCAAAGAAGATGGTTAGAACTCGTGAATGACTACGACTTAACCATAAATTACCACCCAGGCAAAGCAAATTCGGTAGCGGACGCCTTAAGTAGGAAAGGAGAAGCACAGTTAGGCTGCTTGCTTACTAGAGAAGACAAATTGATCAGGGAATTTGAGAGACTCAGTCTAGAAGTGATATCGCCTTCCAAAAGGAAGAGATGCGAATTGACAGCTATAACAGTAGTGCCAGATTTGAGAAAGAGAATTATGGAAGCACAGAAGGAAGACGCAGAGATTGAGAAATTGCGTCAGAAATTGAAAGTTAAACCAGTGGGAGAATATCGGGAAGCACCTGACAGTGCACTGTTGTTCCGAGACCGAATCTTAGTGCCGAGCAGCGAGGAACTAAGAAATTAGATTTTGAGTGAAGCACATGATACGCCGTATACCGCTCACCCAGGAAGTACTAAGATATATCAGGATCTAAAAACCAAGTACTGGTAGGATGGTTTGAAGAAGGATGTAGCCTTGTATGTGGAAAAGTGTCTGGTATGTCAGCAAGTTAAGGCTTTACATCAACGGCCGTATGGAAAGTTGCAGCCGTTAGACATTCCTGAGTGGAAATGGGAACATATTACCATGGACTTTGTGACGGGATTACCAAGGTAACACAAAGGAAATACGGTGATATGGGTTGTTGTGGATCGTCTAACGAAGAGTGCTCACTTCTTACCGATTAAAGTAAATTATGGATCAGACAAGTTAGCTCAAATTTATGTCCGAGAGATAGTCAGACTACACGGAGTACCGAAGTCAATCACGTCTGATAGAGATGCAAAGTTTACATCTCGTTTTTGGAGGAGTTTACAACAGGAGTTGGGTACACGCTTGAATTTTAGCACAGCGTTTCACCCTCAATCAGATGGTCAGTCTGAAAGGACCATTCAAACTCTCGAAGACATGTTGAGAACCATGGTGTTAGACCGAGGGAGCAGTTGGGAGCCAATTTTACCTTTGATTGAGTTTGCTTATAACAATAGTTATCAGGCAACCATCGGAATGACTTCTTATGAGGCGCTATATGGAAGAAAGTGTCGTTCACCTCTATATTGGGACGAGGTAGGAGAACGAAAGATTGTTGGACCGGAAGCAGTGAATGAGATGATTGATATAGTCCGGCAAATCAGAGAAAGGATCAGAGAAGCGCAGAGTAGACAGAAATCTTACGCCGATTCTAGGAGGGCAGAGTTATGTTTTGAAATTGGGGATAAGGTTTTCCTCAAGGTTTCACCCTCCAAGGGAATAGTACATTTCGGGGTAAAAGGAAAACTGAGACCGCGCTATGTGGGACCATACGAGATATTAGAGCGCATAGGTCCAGTAGCGTATAGATTGGCATTACCCCCAAATATGAGCGATATTCACAGTGTGTTTCACGTGTCACAACTGAGAAAGTACGTACACGACCCGAAACACGTGATCTGTCAGGAAGAGGTGATTATTAATCTGAAATTGCAGTATGAAGAAAAGCCAGAGGCTATTATGGACCGAATGATGCAAGAGCTCCGGAATAAGTCAATTCCGCTTCTTAAAGTGCTGTGGAAACATCATGGGCACGAGGAAGCGACATGGGAGCTAGAGGACAAGATGAGGGAAAGATATCCCGAACTTTTTGAAACTATATAAATTTTCGGGACGAAAATTTTTATAAGGATGAGGGGATGTAATACCCCGTATTTAAATTCCGATCTAGTCTAAATAGTTCGGATGTAACAGTGATTTTATCTCAATTGAGAAATAATTGGGAATGTTTTATTTGAACTTTGGAGATAATGTTGTGTTGGAGATTGGAATTTGAATGCATTTGCATGTATTTATGGAAGTATTTTGTGTTGGGAATTGATATGGAGTTGAAAATATTATGATTATTCTTGAGAAATTATCAAGATTTTTGGAATGTAATAAGGTGGGACAAGAATTCATGAATTAATGATATAGAAATGTTGAGGAAATAAGTTTTATCATGAAATTATATTGGAAACCATAGAGGATTTAATCATATGTATATGATTATATACATATCATATGGTATTATGAGAAGTATATATAGGCTGGAAATTATAGAATAAACTTTTCCACCTTATTCTATATCATAGAGAGAGAGAGTAGGGAGAGAACTTTCAGACACCCCCACCTTGTTAAACCTGTCGCCTCTGTCCGACCAATTCCCGGCCACCACCGGCGACATTCCGGCGAGTAACCACCACCATCAGATAGCTATCGTCGAGGGCTTCGATTTGGCTACTTGTGGGTCTCGAGAGGACAAGTATTGAGAGAGTTATCGCCATTTGAAGTGGGGTGAGTTTTGTGTTTTGATTTTCAAATTTAATTTCTTGTAACTCGTTTTTCCGGCCGTTAATCGTCATATGGATGCTAGATTCATGTTCTTGGGAGTGTAGGGAGTATTCGGACGTCGAGAATTAGAGGATTCGTCGCCGGAAATCACCTCGCGCCGCCGCCGTCGATGATTTCCGGTGAGCTTACTTCAACCTCCATTTCTTGCGTTTAATTGGTGATTTAAGGGTAGATTCGGGTTCCTTATGGCCTTAGGACTTTGATTTAGTGATTGCATGTGTAATCGGGTGGTTGAGTTGAAAGAAAATGCAAGTTTCAGGACCGAGAACGGTGGAATCGCCAGAGAAGACGACCCGTCCCGTTCGGAACGGCTTGGTCCCGTTCGGGACGGATTGCGAATGGCTAAAAGGGTGCGAACCCCATCCCGCTCGGGATGAGGGGATCCCGCTCGGGATCATGCACGGCCTTAGGGCTATTTTAGCATTTTGTTTGTTCCGATCGGGACGAACACAACCCGTTCGGAATGGACTTCGACCCTAATGTATAAAACATGATTTTTAAGATAAATTTCATCCCATTTCAAATCCTTTCAACCCATTTGAATATATTATGAATTGGGAAGCATGTTAAACAAGAAAATATGATTTGATAAGCATCGGGTCTTGGATTACGAATTTATTCGGCTGATCATAGATTGGAATCGTAGGTTATAGAAGGATGAAGGGTTGATCATGGGATTATGTTGGGGTTGAGTTGTCTATAGTTATGAATATTATGGTCCTAGAATATTTATTCTAAATCGGTAAATTATGACTGATTGTAGGAAATTGAAAGCGGAGGACCGATAAGCTCAAGCATCTAAATAAAGCCAAGAAAACGCGGTGGGAAACTATTTCAATTATAAAAGCCAAAGTGTGTATTTCCTTTTTAAAATGTGTATAAACTATTTTGCTTTAAAATGAAACTGCTATGCTTGTTTTGTGTTATCTTATCTGTCCTCTGTCGTTTCCCAACGACAAGAGAGAATAACTAATGAGTTTGGAACCAGATTTTCATAACTGCGCTAGAACTCAATTAGTACATATGGAGTAGCGACTCCATATGATGGGAACTGGAAGATATAAGGTGGAATTTGTTATACTTGAATGTGGAATTGTGAATGAGATTGATTGTGGAGATTTAATTGTTGAATAATAAGCGATCGGGTCTCAACAAGGATTTCTGAGACTAGTGCACTCTAGATGACAGTAGGTTGTATGTATACTTCCTTAACTGATCATCGCAACTCGAAAGTCGGCCAACTTCCAGTTACAACACTGAAACAGATAAGATAATACCTAAAATAACACGCTTGTGAAATAAAATGTTTTGGCTAACACGGTTCTTTTCAACAAAACCCCGTGATTAGCTGTGTGAGTTGCATAGCATGTTTCCTATATAATGTATGTTTTTTGCATGTTTCTCACTGGGTACGAAAGTACTCAGCCCTCGCGTTACTTCTAAAACGTGCAGGTTAAGCAGCTTGGATGGAGGTAGCGGGTGTAAGCTGGTGAAGAGAAGAGGGTTATAAAGTTTAATAGATCCTGTGACATGTATCTTCATATACATGTCACCATCACGTTACACACACGCTGCCACACTCTCTGAAAATCCCTTCCCTTATTTCAATGTTTGTTCGACTGAATTTCTGTTTGCTACTTGACTCGAAGAACTATTATTAAAGTTTAACTATCTTTTATTTTAATTCAAGTCTTTTCTTAATTGAATATCTTGAATGTTCATCAAAACCTGAAACATCAATGTAACGCGGCCTCATATTGGGAAGGTCAGATGGGGGCATTACACTCATTGCCGCCACGGGAAGGTTTCGCTGAAGGAGGACGCTGTGAATTGCTATAAAATGCCACCTGCGAAGAAGAATTAGCATCCAAAGAGTCCTGAAACATAGAGAAACTCTTGGCTTTGGATACGAGGTCGCGAAACGATGGCAGAGCAGTGAGCGCCATCTGAGCGACGGAGAACGAAGCAAAGGCCGGACCAAGACTGCGAAGGAACCAATGTGCCTTTTTTGTATCATCGACAGGACGACCAATTGCCGCTAATTGATCGCAAATAGCCTTGAATTCACGGCCATATTCGGTCACCGTGCGCGAGCCACGTTTGATTAATTGAAGAACATCCTTCAAACGAAGCTCGCGCGTCTTCGATTTATTTGCAAAGGCAGCGTCGAGAGCCTGCCATACGGCGCGAGACGTTGTGCAGCCCAAAGTCTCGGCCATAGCCTCTTCGGACAAGGTGGAAAGTAGGAGAGAGAGAAGACGCTGGTCCTGTAGATTCCATGCGGCGAAGGCGGGATTTGAAGTCGCGCCTCGGGATGGAGAAGCAAGAGCCGCGGGCGGAGGAGGGAATGAGCCGTCGATATATTTCATTAAATCCTGCGAAGTGAGAAGAGGCAGGAGTTGCGAGCGCCATAGCAGGAAGTTGGAAGAGGTGAGTTTAATAGTCACCATATGAATGAGGGCAGAAAGGGGACGAGGATCGGAAGCCATGAGAGGCGGCACAAGGGAGGGAGACGTGAGGGAGAGGATCGATTTAGTAGGCTGATACCATGATAGGATTTTCCGCAAGAATAAAAATTTTATTGATTGATTTAAATAGAGTACAAAAGATATGAAATATGCATGAAATACCCTAGATATGAAATAACAAACCCTAGATACAAGAGTATCTAAGAGATATAAGTAAATCTAAATATTCTATCATGGCCATCAAGCAATAGAGCAAGTCTAGATCATCAGCAGCAGCAGTCAAATTGTGTGTGTTTGCCTTGCCTTTGTAACAATGCCACTTTTAATTTCTATGCTGTGAGTGAGTGTTAGCTTTGACATCATCGTTGTCTTAAATAATCAGTTCAATTGCCTCCTTCTTCTTCTTCTTCAAATAATTGAATTCTTGCAAGAATTGTAGTTTTCTAACCTGCATATGCCTTAATGAATCCCCACCAGATTATTATGGATATGGATTTTGAGACGTGACCTTGGGAATGTGTCATCTTCACACATGACTCTTATTAAAAGTTGGCAGCTCTACCGGCCGACCCGAAAATTATGAAATTGATTTAGAATATATTTAATATATTAAAAAAATAAATACCGAAAATTATAAAATTGATTTAGAATATATTTAATATATTAAAAAAATGCTAAGTTAGATTGATTTATTCTATTGTTTAATTAAGCAATTTGTTAGTTGAATTATACGTTTTTAATGCAATGCATTATGAAATATAATAGTTTAAATCTAATATATCATTAAACATTTTAATATGCAATTATGATGAAAAGAAGAATGAAAATTCATTCGACTTAATAGAACTCATTCTGTCCTATTTCATTAATCTTATTTTTAAAAATGTTAATTTTTTTACACTCAATAGTAAAATATTAATTCCACCGGAACTTATTCTACACTCACTGTTCTAAATTCACGTGCCGAAAAGAAGATATTATAGCTGGACAAAGGGGTATATGTTACTAGGGTGAGAAGCTAGACAAAATAAAATACTAGTTAAATTCAATCTAAATTTGTAATACCCCAAATCTTTTTATTATAATTAGAATCTTAATTATCACTATTTTAATTTTAATTAATTTAATTGCTTAATATTATTTTAAGTTTTGCAGGTTGTCCAACTCGGAGCTCGAAGCGCCTAGCACAAAGTAAGTTCAATCAATTAATAAAATAAATGAATAAATAAAAAATTAGAATGTTCTAGATTTAGTATTAAATCAAATAAGCATAAACTATTAATTGTCCAAAATAACTAAGATATTTTAAAATTAATTAATTGAATAATAATAATAATAATAAGAAAGAAATAATGTAGAGGATAAGAAGCATTATGCGTGTCCACACTACACACACACAATCAAAATTTTTTTCTTCCTCAAATCAATTTGCATCTCCATTCTCCCCTTCATTATTCTCTCGACTCTCTTCCCAGACCACCCATCTAGCCGCCCCTTCTCTCTCTCTCTCAATTTCATTCTCCAATTAAAATAAGGTAATATGTGTATTTTCTTTGTTTTGTTTGGAATTTTATATAATTCTATATTTTGATTATGTGATGAAAAAAAAAATATTTGGGGCAAACTTGTTGTAGTGTATTATGGTACTTGATGTTGGTATATTTGAATTTTTCTTAAGCATATATATATATATGGTAGTGTAATTGTATATCATTTTTTTAGAGATTTTTGCTGAAACAGGGCATGTTTTGCATCGAAAATTTGAGGAATTTAATTTCGTTTTTAGCTTATGATTTCTGAACAAAGGTTGTAGGACATTGTCTTAGCTTTCATTTGAGACTAGAATCATATTAATTGGAGTTGTGTGGAGGAAGTTAAGGCCTAATTTCTGGAAGCTGCCAGATTTAGAAATTTAATTTTATAGCCTCTGAAAATCGGCTTTTTCAGCGTTTTAATGTGGAATCTCGAACGTGTTGTCTGAATAACAATTATGGGTAATTGAGTTAGGTTTTTAAATTACTAAGAATCGATGCATTCCGAGTTGTAACGAAAAAGTTATGGACATTTTACTAAATGCTGCTAGTATTCTTGCGAGAATATGAACGTTTATTTTAAGAGTTCAATTTGTTTGATTTCTTCCTTGATAAAATATGGGATCAAAACTTATATCTTTGTTGGCATTGATTCTTTTGAATACATGGTGTTGGGATTGATAAATTCGATTAGTTGGTTCTTTATTATGTTGTTTGCTTAAGATTTATCTTTTGGGATTTTATTTATGTTTATAGTTATTTACTGAAGATTAATTCCTTAAGGTGAAGAATATTGTCATGAATATTTAAAGTTTAATTGATCAATCCAATATACTTAACCAAACTCAAGTTCAAGAATAACAAACAACAAAAGACTAAATTAAATATTTCTAAGTGCTAGGATCAGCGCAACGAGAGCTCTGAGGTGGACAACAACTTGGTGAAAGGTTTATTGTGACTTCTATCAGGTGGGGTTTTACTATATCTGTAAGTGTAGTGGTTACATGACTATATTCATTGTTGTGTCGTGTGTCATGCATGTGAATGTCAATGGCCCGAAAGGGTTCATGATCCATTAGTGATCACTATAGACGCCCACAAGGGGCAGGCCCGCAAAGGGTTTGGTCCATTAGTGACCGAGACTAGTCTCCTATAGAGGTAACTTTTAGTTACCGAACTACAGATGTAACTTATAGTTACAGAAATTTACAGAATTCATTATGTATGATCCATTACACAATTGATTATAGTTGCTTACAGTGTATTTCCCCACTAAGTATGTTCCATGCTCACACCCTATTATTATTTTTTAGGTTGAGGAGTCGTGCGGTGGAGCAAGCGGAATGGCCAATACGATCTCCAAGAATTAAAAATCAGCTTTTGCAAACTTACATCCTAATATATTTTTGTCATCTTAGATTATTATATGCATCATGTCTTCACTTGTGAACTATGGTTTGTTTTGTTAGTCTTTTGCTAGATTTACATAGTCACGGGTTAGGCCTCTATAGATAGAATGTGCATATATATAATATATGGTTAGGCAAGGTTATTACAATATAAACTTTTATATTTGAATGTGTTTGAGTTTGAATTATTCAAAGTCTAATAGTCTCTTAATTTCCGCTTTCTCATTTGTTTTTCGAATGATAGGAATTAAATAATTATTATTTAACAGAAAATTATTTTGACGTATATAAATACAACATGTCAAATTTTTCTTAAATTTATATTTTTATTTATTATTGATAGAAAATTATTCATTTACTTTTAATTGAATACACATGAGTTTGTTGAGATATTTCATAAATTAATTAAAAATGATAGAAATAAGTAAATTATATATTAGTAGCGCTCTTAATTTAGTTAGAAATTTGGGGCGTTACAAAATTAAAAGTGTTTTTATTAAAAAAAAACAATTAAATATATTCTTAATTCGGAGCGGAGTGGTCTTGAGCTCAGTAGGTTAAGGACTTGAAGTGGGTTAATATTTAAAATAATGAATTCTGTCTTAACTTTTTTTCGAGTTTTGTCAATACAATTCGAGAACTTGATTCATTTGCTTTATAGAAAAAAATGGCTGCAACATTTTCTTAGCTGCACTGACGGATCTACGAGTCAAAATATTCGAAGTTGAAGTGCATCATCTCCATAGCTCCGTTGTTCCTCCTGTATCCTTTTGGCCGACTCTTCAAGAGATGAGTTGCTTCTGTAGGACTTGATCTCAATCATTTCAAGCGTCGCAATTTCTCCAAAACCTTCTGGAATCTCATCCAAATTCGTACAATAATGCAGCAGTAGAAATCTGAGTCGAGGGAAGTGGTCACTTTCACTAATCCAATGCTCAAGCTTCGAATCTTCGATGAGCAGAAATTGTAGCTCAGGAAATTCTCCTTGAGATGTTTCCCACGTGCTGCCTATGCAGGCGAAGTCTCTCAGTTTAAGCACTTGAAGATTTGGCAACGAACCAATGACACTCATCTCACTCCAGGGAAGCGACATGTTGCGCAAATTCAGCTTTCTCAGCGTCATAGGAAAACAGATACTTTCTCTTTGCCATTTACCATTGCGTAATTCCAGATTTTCAAGTTGATGCAGGTGCACCAAGTTGTTGAGGTGAACATCATAATTATAGGAAGAGCAATCAAGTCCTAATTTTTTAATATGTGGCATCTTTTCCAGCATCCATCTCACACACACATCATGGAACACTAAGGAAAGTGTTTGCAGATTATCCAGAGTAGAAGTAATTAAATCTTTGGGATAGGGAAATATAAACCAACCATAGCATATGAGATGTTTCAACTGCGGCAGCATCCAAATCTCCCGCGGCAAATACTTGAAATCGAAATCCAAACCGGGCCTACTTATACGCATATCCCAATTTCTTACATCAATGACTAAGGTTTGAAGACTCTGAAGCTTTGATATTCCTACAGGAATGCTGAAATAAGAATCGAAGCGGAGGGCTAGATATCTTAAATGAATTAGGATGAACATTTCATGAGATAGTGACTCGATGTGCACATTTTGTGCATCCAATACCCTGAGAGATCTAACACTCTTCATGAACTTCTTTCCAAATTCTTCTTCTGGAGGATCCCTATAACTATTGTAGGTAGGGAAGCACATAATAGTATGGATGGATGGGCAATAAGCTCTAGAAAGGTACCTCAGCATTGAGTATTTGACACTTATGCGATGCTGATATTTTATGTTTGCAGTGAAACGCTGCTCCTCTTCAAAGTTTCTATCAATCAAATTCACAAAAAAATTCGTATCCTGTGCTTTTCTTATGCACAAGTCCCGGATGAGATCATGTAGGCTGCAACTTCTGATTTTCCCATTGCACTTCCTACTTGTGACCATAACAAGATGTCTATTGGCAAGATCCTCCAGACACTCTTCTGCCTCATCTTCCAAACTCTTTGATGATCCTTCTGAGTGTCTCAAGAAATCATCAGCTACCCATAATCTGACCAGTTTGGAGACACGAATATCATGATCTTCTGGGAAAGCTCCCATGTACAAGAAACAAGACCTCAAATGATGAGGCAAATGGGTATAACTCAGAGACAGTATCTCGTCAATCTTGCCATCATCTTCTGTTGCAACAATTGAACTTACATTCTCTGCGATTGTCCGCCATGAATCTGGTTTTGTTTCGACTGTGGATAGGAGTCCTGCAATCACCACAACTGCAAGGGGCAGTCCTCTACAACTTTTTGCAATCTTCTTTCCAATTTTCTCCAACTGCGGAGAACAATGCTCATCTCCTAACACCCTCTGTCTAATCAACTCCCAACTTTCTTCATTCTTCATGAAGCGCATCTGGTGAAGAGGGCTTTGGGAATCGAAATAAAGAGCCACATCAGACAACCTTGTTGTTAAGATGATTCGACTTCCATTGTGGTCATTAGGGCATACATGTCTTAAATCATCCCAAGTTTCTTTACACCACACATCATCCATTACGATAAGATACCTTCTACCCTTTAAACCTTTGTATACTATTTCTTTCATCGAATCCAGGTCTTCTGTTTCTTCATCGCTCTGCCCAGATTTCTCCTCAACAAAATCTTTCATCGAATCCAGGTCTTCTGTTTCTTCATCGCTCTGCCCAGATTTCTCCTCAACAAAATCTTTCATCGAATCCATGAGGCTTGAAACAGTCTTTTCTCTGCTGTAATCTTGGGACACTTTGACCCAAGCACGAATATCAAAATAATAGGTAGTGTATGGATCGTTATAAACATTTCTAGCCAGGGTAGTTTTTCCAATACCTCCCATCCCAACTATTGGGATGAATTGAAGTTTGGGCGATCCCCCACAAAGTCGAGACTTAATTGCTAGCAAATCATCACCCAAACTAACTGTAGAATTAGACGGCAAAGTTTTTGATGAAGGATCACTTACTTGCAAGTCGGCGGTGGGGGAGCTCACCGTCTCCATTTCAATCACCTCTTCGGTTATTGCCGGCGATGACGGGTTTGCTGAAAGAGAAGCAGCGACGTCGCCAATCGTGTCCGTTTCTTTTAGCTCCCCCGCGATTGAATCAATCTCTTCTCTTATTTGCCGTAGCTGCTGGTTGAAATTAAGCTTGCTCGATCGGTCTTTCTCCCAAATGAAGAGCTCAATAACATTTTTTGCTTTATGTGCAAAATCATTGAGTCTCCTGTCGGGAAAATCGGGCTTGGCCGGTGAATCGTTAGCAAAGTGTTGAAGGAAAAGGACTTGGTCATAGATAGATCTAATTTGCTCGTTTTGATAAGGAGAAATGGAATTCTGATGTTGGTTGAGGATGATCTTTTCTAAAGATTGTCGAAGGGAAGCAAGTGCGATGCTAGCCATTTTTGTTGATCAGAACTAACAATTTTTTGGCAATTCAGAGCATGCAAGAGGCCTATGAGAGAGTTTTTTTTTTGGAAAGTTCTGTGAAGTAGTTGGGAGTACGACTTTTTTTTAATATTAATAAATCTAAATAAAATATGATTTTTTTAAATTTCTTATGTATTGTAAGGTGTTGGTGGAGCGTTGAAGATGTTAGCTGTATTCGCTGTCCCACGTCGTTGACCTGGTGGAGCGACTCCAGTTTCAGGCGCAGCGCAGCCCCCACCGCCACCCAGATTGCACCGGAAAGGCCGAACATTCGCCAGCAGAAAACTGGGTACTCCAAAATCACCACCAACCAAGTAGAGGAACGCCGCAACTTGTTATTCTCTAGAAAAAGAATGGCCCCACCACCAACTCAATGATTTTCTTATACTGAATAAGATAAATTTATACTCCCTCTGTCCCATTGAAGTAGTCCCACTTTCCTTTTTTGTTTGTCCCATAGAATAGTCCCATTTTCCTAAAATGGCAAACTTTTTCACACTCACCAATAAAATATTAATTCCACTACACTCACAATCCTTAATTCCCGTGCCAAAAAGAAAAGGGACTACTTCACCGGGACGGAGGGAGTATAATATTATATAATAATTTAATTTATTTTTTAAAAAATATTATATTAAAGAAAAATGTAATTATATTCGTAATCCTATTTTATATTTATATTATTGTTTACTAATTTTTTATTTTTTTAAAAGATCTATCTATTTATATCTACTAATATATTAAAGTAAAATAATTTCCCTCCAAAAAATATCATATCAACATTAATTTTATTTTTATTTTTAAATATATTCACTATTTTTTCTATTACAATATAGATACACATAAAACAATAATAAAAATTTAGCAAAAATTATGTTGGTCACTTTTTTTTAAAAAAATATTACATCTTACTAATTTATTATATTTTATTTGAATTTTATTAAGTTTATATAAAGTTAAACATATAATATAAAAAATAATTTATATTTTAATATATAATATTGATAAATTAAATTAAATGTATTTAAAGAAAATACCAAAAAAAATACAAATATATAACTTTATTATTTATATTATATTATTTTAAAATAAAATGGTGTAAATCTAGTCTATACTTGCAAACACTCAAATGAATATGAGTGCATCGATGAATATGGCATCATGCTCTCTTGTGTTCCATGAATCTTTATATATATTTGATGAACCTTGTTTCTTTTCATTGTGGCAGCTGATCATCGTGTTCACGAGTTCTTTAAGACACCGTATTTCAAGAAAGGAATAAACCAGTTCGAGGTGCTCGAGACACTTAGGGGTATAATCGAATCGAGCCGAACCGAGTAGTGAGATGCTCGAGCTCGGTTCGTGTGATTTTGTTCATGTTCGAGCTCGGCTCGAGTACGAATTTTTTTTTAAATTTTGGAGCTCGAGTTCGATTGTAAAAGCTCGAGTTCGAGCTCGATTCAACTTTGCAAGCTCGAGTTCAAGCTCGGCTCGAGCTCGTTTATTTAACAAAATTAATTTTTTCGTTAAAATATATAAATTATAGTAATAAAATCTAAACATCATAAAATACAACACGTGCAATTCTAAAATGCAAACAACATATGCTAGCAAATATATTACTCCATTATTAGTGCAAATATTATAAAATCATCCAACAATGTATAAAGTTGTTTCAATAAGTTTCAAAAAAAAAAAACCCCACTAAACAAATTAAACACTTCATAAGTTCACAAATTAGCTTTTAAACAAATTCACCAAACCAATTAAACATTCTTGCAAAAGTCCACCAAACATCAACCACAAATTAACTTTTAAACAAATTCCACCAAACCACTGAACATTCTTCCAAATATCTCCAACCAAAAAAACAAACAAACGCCATCAAACATCAACCATCAAAAGTCTAAATTCTTGCAAAAGTTATCCTGCAAAATTAGTAAACATAACTATATTATGAGAAATAACTATAAATAAAAGTTGTTTTATAAGAAAAAAAGATTTCAACACTCTACTATTTTGATCCATGAGTCCTTGCAAAATTTATCCTGCAAAATTCAAACAAAATAACTATGTTATGAGAAATAATCATAAGTAAAAACACTTAAAAGTAAAAGTTAGAGAAAATTTCCACCATAGAGCTTGAATCTTGAAAGCATTCAATCAAATGTAACTCTTTGATACAAGTTTTCTCCTTCAAAATAAAAAGGACACAAACAATAGCTTAGGCAAATTAATGAAAAAAATAAAAAAAAAATAGAAAAACTAGTTATAAATATAAAAGATTGTAATAAAATACTTACTTTGGCTTTTCCTTTAATCCCATAATGTGCTCGAAGCCAATCTCCAGCACAAAGTAGTATTTGCACTACATCCACTCCTAACGAAGCACGATGTGGATCGATGACTCTACCACCAGCACTAAATGCGGACTCTGAAGCCACAGTAGTTATTGGGATTGATATTATAACACAAGCCATCTTCGATAAGATTCTAAACCTCAACTCATTTGCTTTCCACCATGAGATCACATCAAATTCAGTGTTTCCATTACGTATAAAAACTCCTTCTTCAAAGTATAAATCTAGCTCAGAACGCATATGGATAACACTATCAACATTTTGAATGAAACTATCAAAGTGTCTTATTGACTTTCTTCCACAAATAGTTGAAACACCACTAGAACTTGAAGTTTCTACCTCAGCATCACATGTTTTACCAACATTGCTAGCTTTGCAAGTATGCTATACTTGGTTGTGTTGGTGAAATTTTAGAAAATATAGGTAGAATCTATACAGCTGGAAGTTGCTTATAATGAGTATTCTCATTATGGTTAGGTGTAGATTTTAATTCCTTTTTTTCATTATAGTCCTTTATTGTTTTCCTTTCATAGGATTCTATTGATTTTATTTATAAAACATGCATCTCTTGTAATCCTTATCTAACGTTTCTTCTGTTGGGTTTCATTGATTTCATCTAATGAATGCAGCGGAATTAATTATCAACGAACATATCTAAATTTATAATAATTATCATGTGTAGAGATTCAACGTGAATTAAAAGGAAAAACTTACAGTTTCTTCCATAAAACACAAGCGATTCTGACTTGTCCTGCAGCGCGAATCCAATACTAAAGGTATCCAAAGAATGCTAGGAATTCCCAGAGAGAATAATGGAGGCGTAGAACTCAAAACCCTAGATTTTTGTGTATTTGATTTGAACTGCGTAGGAAACAAATTATTTCTCTCTTCTTTTCTTGAAATTAACGTGTGCTTCATATTATTAAATAAGAGGAGAATCTCAAATCTAATCTAATAAGATTTAACCCATATTTGTTTCCATATCAATTCCATTAATTAATAATCTAATTATTAATATATTACCAAATAGATATTAATCCAATTAATATATTATATACTAATCTTATTAGTATATCAATCTTATTAGTATATCAATCTAATTAATATATCTAGTATTTATCTAATTAATACAAAATCTTAGTCCATATATTTCATCTTCATGGTACTAGAGTCATCCTGTTCATTCCTGTTATTTCTAAACCCATAATCCAAGCCATGGCTGAAACCACAAAAATTGAAGAGCTACATCAAACACATACCAATATATCCATAGTCAATAATGTGTTCAACGGAAACAACTTCTCAACATGGGAGAGAGCAATGACAATTGCTTTGGGAGCCAGGGACAAACTTGGTTTTGTCAATGGCAAAAGAAAGAAACCTGATGAAGATGCTACAGATTTCGATTCATGGCAAAAGCAAGATTGCATGATTATGGGTTGGATCTTAGGATCAATTTCCAAGGGCATATTTGATAGTTTTCTCTACACTAGCAACTCAAAGGAATTGTGGGAGGAACTTGATGAGCGATATGGTAAGGATAATTCCAGATCCAGCGAGAAATCAACTCTATGAGACAAGGTGATCAAACTGTGGTCACTTATTATACAAAAATAAAAAAAAACTTTGGGATGAGTTGGAAACTATAACACCTATATCTCGATGTTCATGCAATAAATGTACTTGTGGCATTGCAAAGGAACTAGTTGCAATAGAAAACTCAAACAAGGTGATTCAATTTTTAATGGGATTGAACAACTCCTTTGATAGAATCAGGGGACAAATTCTTTCCATGGATCCACTGCCAACAATCAACAAAGTTTATGCCATGGTTTTATCTGATGAAAAGCAAAAAGGGGTTTACTTGGGGATTGGAAATCAAAGCTATAATGATGCTGCCTTGAATGTTCGTGTGACTACTGATAGAAGAAACAACAAAGATGGTGGAAAGTATACAAGGGGAGATCCAAGTAAGTTTTGTATCTTTTGCAGAACTACTGGGCATTTGAAAGAAGGTTATTTCAAGATCATTGGATATCCTGAATGGTTCAAAGGACCGAAAAGTAATAAAAAACTTGAGATCAAGCCATGAAACAAAGTAACAAAGGCAAAAGGAAGCACTAGATTTGCAGGCCAAATTAACATCAGCTACTGATCTTGATAGTCCATTTGATGAGGATCCAGAAAGCAATATAAACCTTGAAAGCCTTGGGAGGATGATGAACACCATGCAGCAAGAAATGCAGAAACTAATTAAAGAAAAAGGGAGCATGGACAACAACTTTACTCACACTCGTATTAATCATTTTCCCGATCATGAATGGATTGTTGACACTGGAGCAAGCAATCATATGACCCCATATTTTGAAACCTTGATTGAACCTCAAAAACTTGAAAAACCAAGTCCTGTTTATCTACCCAACAATGCTTCTGTCTGTGTTACACCAACAAGAACTATACAAATTGCATGATAATCTTCTTTTGAAGAAAGCATTATTTATATCTAAATTTAGGTACAAGTTGTTATATGTTAGTAAAGTGACAAAGGATAATAACATAAGAGTAATTTTTTACTTATATGGGTGTTTATTTCAGAACAAGGAGAATAAGTTTATTTCCATTGGGAGACTTGATCAGGGCTTATATAAGGTTGATAGAAATAGTTTTGGAGTTACTAGGGAAAAGATACAGCAACTTCTTGGAAATAATATGATTTTAGATAGACACTCTCAAGCTCTATTTTATGAAAATGTAAGAAACTTTAAATGTAATGAGAGTGATGCTTTGTTATGGCATGCTAGAATGACATATTGTTCTTTTTACTTATCTTATTCATATTAAGGAGTTACACATTCAAACTCCTAAGAATTATTTTTGCAATGTTTGTCCTATGTCTAAGCAATGCGAATTACCTTTTCGAGAAAGAATTACAAAAGTTGATGAGCCTTTTGACCTGGTGCACACGGACTTATGGGGCCCTTATAAAGTGAAATCTTACTCTGGGGCTCACTATTTTCTCACTATTGTTGATGATTTTACTAGGTGTGCATGGACTTATCTGCTCCATGACAAAACTCAGGTTCACAAAATCCTTAAAGATTTCTATGCTCTCATAAATACTAAGTTTAAAAGCAAGATAAAAATGCTAAGAAGTGATAATAATACTTAGTTCATTAATCATGATGTGGATTCACTTTTAAAGAGAAATGGAACAATTCATCAGAGAAGTAATCCACATGCTCCACAGCAAAATGGAATTGCTGAGAGAAAACATAAGCATATCCTCAATTTAACACGAGCCTTAAGAATTCATGCCTCTATTCTTATTCGTTTTTGGGGTGAGTGCATTTTGACAGCTACTTGCTTGATCAATCTCATACCCTCTAGAGCCCTGAACTGCGGTGTTCCATATACCAAGCTTTTTAATAAACCACCTCTTATAGCTCCTTCAAAGTTTTTGGATGCTTGAATTATGCAACCAACTTACAACCGGGGAAAACTAAGTTTGACCCTCGAGCACACGGTGCATTATTTTAGGATATCCAGTGGGACAAAAAGGGTATAAACTATATGATCTTGATAAGAAAGTGATGTTGACTAGTAGAGATGTTGTGTTCTATGAGAATTTTTTCCTTTTGCTTTAAATAATGTTGACAGAGAGAATTTTCCAAATTACTTACCTGTTAACATATTGGATACCACAAAATGGAAACATTCTGAAACTGGTCATGAACCAATTCGTGATTCACCTAGATTGGAAGTAATTTTACCTCTGAATCTAAAGAATACTTTGATGATCCTTGATCACTGTATAAATTATAGATTAATTATAATGTAGTGAGCAAATAAATTTATAAGAACCCTAAGGTCGTCGAACCCACAGGGACAGTGCAACGATAATACTTCATGTACTAGATGCAATTTATCAACTCTTTGGTTGAGAAATTCAAAATCAAGAGAGTAGGGTTTTTGTTTTCAATTTAGAAAATAGCTTTTGGCATAAAATCAAATGAATAAAATCACAGATTCTAGGGAATTCAACCAACCCAATCAACAAGCAATAAACAAATAATCCAAACCCCAAATAATTATTATGATGGGAAATATGATGTTTTGGAATTAATTCCTTGGTTGGGTAATTAAAACCTAGATTACTAATGTGTAACTATCTCCTCGATAAAGATACAGATTTAAACCCAACAATTGACTCTTTCTTTTGAGACAGAGAACAATTTTATCAAATTCTATCTTCCTATTATTAATTATCTCCGCTCGATCTCAAATTAACAACTATCAATCTAATTCAATTTTCATCCATCGATCCTTCAATTGAAAATAGATTTTAAAATCAAAACCATAGAATTTGAACCAATTAATTAGGGTTGGATTTAATTGAATTACAACATGCCAAAAGGATGGAGAAAACCCTAGAACATGTTAGGGTTTCTAGCCTAGCATATTAAAAACATACATTGAAATCAACAAAATAAACTTTATTAAAATTACGTGAATCATAAAGAAACAGGAATTTTAACGTCTTCAATGGCTTCGAATTCTCTAAAACAATAGAGTAAAGAAAACTGGAAATTTAAAGTAATTTAATTGCTGAAAATTAAAGGAATAAACTCAGGAAAATAACTAGAGAATTAACCAATAAAAGTAACTCCAATTTTCGAGCCAATATGTCCTATTTATAGAGGGGGAAATTAAATCTTCAAAAGGTAATAGGCTTGGGAAGAAGAATCTCCAATTTAAGCCAAAATCTGCCTTTTGTCTTCGGTGTCGATCAACAGAGGGCCTGTCGATCGATGATCGATGCAAAATCTGCATACAGATTATAGCAAAGGGCAAATAAATTTATAGATAACCTGAAGGTATGTCGAACCCACAAAGATAGTGCAACGAAAGTAATTCATATACTGAATGTAGTTTTTCAATCTTTTGTTTGGGCAAAACCAAATTTGAGAGTTATTTTTTTAGGTTTTATGAAAACAACTTTTAAAGAAATTCAAATAAAGAAAACATAGATCCTAGGGAAATCTACCAATCTGATCAACATGCAAGAAACAAATAATTCAAACCCATAAAAGATACTTTTGGTGAAAAATCTGGTAAAGTGGAGTCAACTCCTTTGTCGGGCAGTCAAAACCTAGATTATTAACTAGTGATTATCTCCTCTCGGTCTCAAAAACACAAGTTAATCAATCTCAATAAAAATTAGATTAATCCTACAATTAAATTCTTCTTGGTCGGACAGAAAATCAAATGTATTAAACTCTCACTTCCCATTATCAATTTTCACCTCTCGGTCCTTCAATTAATAACAAAAACCTATTCCAATCTTCATCTCTCGATCCTTCAAATGAAATTAGATTTGAAATAAATCAAAGAGTTTAAACCAATAAAAGGGTTTGAAGAATTCGAATCAAAACATGAATCACAAATGGAGAAATCGTAGAATCTGATAAAGAATCTAGCCTAGCATATTAAAAATAAACATTGAAACAAAAATTAAAGATTGCATTAAAATAAAGGTGCAGAAAAATAAAGGTACAATAAAATAAAGGTTTTGATTCCAGCCCTTAAAAACTAAAGAAACTAAACTATAAACTGAAATTTAAAGTTGAACTGGAATAATAAACAATGAACTAGACATGAGTTTATGTAGGAGTAGGGTAAAGCTCTTAAATGGTAGGAATTGATGATATTGGGCATTTCCTTCTTGAGTTGATGGTATTTAATATTTTCCTTCTTTGCACAAAACTTCAAAAGGAATGATTTTCTTGGTTGAAATTTCCCTTTTAGGGTCTTCAATGCTTCCAAATTGATGTGTAACTTGAATCCCAAGCAATTCTCGCCCAAAATATGTGAAAATATTGCAGAATTTCGCCAAAATATTTTGCCCCGATCAAGATGACCCTTGCCACGGTCGAGATGGAGCTGCCCCGGTCGAGATGGCATTCAACTCGGTCGAAACAGAGACCATTTTTGCCACTTTCGACCCTTCTGTGCAGTCTCACGGTTTTGGCCATAACTTTTGTTCCCGAACTCCGATTGACCCGATTTTAGTTGCGTTGGAAAGCTAAGTCAAAGAGCTTTCAAATGCCATGCTCCATTAGCTCTGATTTCATCTGTGGAAGAAGTCGTGACTGTTTCTTTGAACATCTACTGCTTACGATACGGGTTTCCAATGAATTTGGCCTAAAACCTGCAAAATCTTACCATGACAAGCATAATACCCTACAAAAATATACTCATGCTCAATTTATTCAAGAAAACAAACTAAAATGCATAAAAGATTTAAGAAACAATGAGATAAGTGAGTAGAAATATGAGCTTATCAATCGACACAGCCACTGAGTCAATATCCTCTCTTTTCTTCCTTGCCGATCGATTTGCATCACTTGTATCGGTCGACACTCGGGATGTCGATCAACACGAGTGTCAATCTTCAACCTTTGTGTCGCCCGAACCTTCCTCCATCTCGAGACTTCCTTTTGTCCTCTGTGTCGACCGATATAGAAGTATTTTGGTAGATTCTGCATCTTTTGCTCAACTTCTCATCATTTCATCTCCTTTGAGACCCAAAAACCTACAAAACTTAGCACAACAAGTATAATAACCTCTATAAATAGCTCATGCTTACTTATTAACCTAAAACTAATGAAAATGCAAGAAACAATAAAGAAAACAACGTGATAAGTGCGGCAAAATACCAGCTTATCAATCCTAAAACTGATAATACTTGTACTAATCTTGAACATTTAGGCAGTTTGCCTAAAAGACAAACTAAGCTTCCCTCGCACCTTAATGACTTTGTCCTTTCTTTTAAACCCCCATCCAGACAAAACACATCTCTTCTTACCCTTAGTCCCGGTCTTAATTACCTGTACAAGGCCTTTATGGCCAAAGTAGACACTGATTCTGAACCTGCATCCTTCTACAAAGCTCAAAATGACCCCAAATGGATAATAGCTATGAATCAAGAGATTGAAGCTCTTGAAAGGAACCAGACTTGGGAGCTAACAACTTTGTCGAGATGTAAAAAAGCTATAGGCTCCAAGTGGGTTTTTAAAATTAAAAGAAATGCTGCAAGAGAAGTTGAGAGATACAAGGCTTGATTAGTAGCTAAAGGCTACAACCAAAAAGAAAGAGAAGACTATATGGAAATTTTTTCTCCAGTTGTGAAGCTTGTGACTATGAGAATCTTGATTGTTGTTGCAACCATTCAACAATGGCCAATATTTCAGCTAGATATTAATAATGCTTTCCTACATAGACACATTCAAGAAGAACTCTACATGAAGCCACCCCCTGGTTACACCAAAGCTGCTCCAAATCTAGTTTGCAAGCTAAAAAAGTTCCTTTATGGATTGAAATAGGCTTCCCAACAGTGGAACAATAAATTGACTCAGGTATTGACATCCTATGGATTCATTCAAAGCATCAATGATAATTGTCTTTTTATGCAGCATGTAGATGGCATTCAGCTTTACCTTCTGGTATATGTAGATGACCTTCTTATTGTTGGGAACTCTATTGATGAAATTAACAAGTTCAAATTGTTCTTAAGCAAGGCTTTTTCTATAAAAGATTTAGGACTGGCCAAGTACTTTCTTGGTCTTGAAATAGCAAGATATGTTAGTGTATATATGGTAGGATTATCATTACTAAATCAAAGGCATTATTATCTAGATATATTAGTTGTAGATTGTCGATAATTAGGGAATAGATTTCTTCTTTGATATCTATTTGTATCATCTGTTCTTGGACAAAAATAAGATGGAATTTCAGAGAAAACACATTCCAGTTCTCTTGATATTATTTTGATATGGTAGTGTATATATGGTAGGATTATCATTACTAAATCAAAGGCATTATTATCTAGATATATTAGCTGTAGATTGTCGATAATTAGGGAATAGATTTCTTCTTTGATATCGATTTGTATCATCTGTTCTTCGACAAAAATAAGATGGAATTTCAGAGAAAACACATTCCAGTTCTCTTGATATTATTTTGATAAGATCTTCTTTGGGAACTTTTTTATCTCAACAGAAATATGTTCAAGATAAGCTTCATGACATGAATTTACAAGATTCCAAAGCTGTTAGCACTCCTCTACCATCTGGATTGCGGTTGACTAAATTTGATCAACAGAAGTTTGAAGAACCTGAACAATATAGAAGACTTATTGGGAGATTGTTGTATTTGAACATGACAAGGCCAGACATTAGCCACAGTGTGCAGCGACTTAGCCAATTTATGGAGAATCCTTGTATTTCTCATTGGAATACAACTATTCATTTGTTGAAGTACCTAAAAGGATGCAGCAATGAGAGCCTCTTCTATCCTACAGTTTCTAACACCAACATCACAGTTTTTTGTGATGTTGACTGGGCTACTTGCCCGGATTCACGAAAGTCTTTGACGGGGTATTGTATTCTACTTAGAAGTTCTTGGATTTCTTAGAAGACAAAGAAACAAACAATTGTTTCTAAATCATCTGCAGAAGCCGAATATCGAAGCATGACAACTATTGTCGTCGAACTTCAGTGGATCACTTCCATACTTCAAGACTTGCGTGTGACTTATTCTCTTCCAATACAGCTTCATTGTGACAACAAAGCTGCAATTCACATTGCTTCAAACCTTGTCTTTCATGAAAGAACAAAGCATCTTGATATTGACCGTCATATAGTTCGAAACAAGTTGAAAGAAGGGTTCATCTCTACTCCTTTTGTTACTTCCTCACAACAACTTGTAGATTTATTTACGAAGCAATCGAGCTCCACCAAGCTTCAGAACTTCATTTCCAAGCTTGGATTTGGTTCCATACTTACACCATCTCCAGCTTGAGGAGGGGATATAGAAAATATAGGTAGAATCTATACAACTGGAAGTTGCTTATAATGAGTATTCTCATTATGGTTAGGTGTAGATTTTAATTCCCTTTTTCATTATAGTCGTTTATTGTTTTCCTTTCATAGGATTCTATTGGTTGTATTTATGAAACCTACATCTTTTGTAATCCTTTTGCATTTTATCAATAGATTTATATTCTATGGAAGCCTTACATAACATTTCTTCAGAAATGTTGGTTTTGGTTTCATTGAGAAATAATATGTGGCTCGTGAGTTATGCATCGTGCAAAAATGTGTGTCATTCTGCGTCGCATATTGGAAAATAATTTTGAAATTGCATTTAGACATTTTGGAAAATTCTCAACATTTATTTATAAGTTGTAGACACATTCTAGGAACTTCATGTAAATTTTCAAGTCTTTATCACTTGTATTTTGGCCACGATTAACTTTCGAAGTCACACCCCTATATGCAAACTCGTAGCAGAACTCTCCCAGGAAATGCATTCTCCCCCATCCCATAACTTTCAAATGAAAAATTATTTTGATAAACCGTCAATCGGAGCATGTTCATCTTAAAATCTAGTTTCTGCATATTAAATTTCATAATCAAACTATTTGTCAATTTTAAATGGTGTTGATTTGAAAACAACATTTTTCCTTTAGTCTTAATTAGGAATTTTCTAATTTTAAAGCATGGAGTCTTTCTAATTTTCACCCAAATCTTTTCTAAACTTAATAAGAATGTTTCCAAAGTTAAAAAGAATGTTTTGTAAACCACTTTGCATAATTATTTGATTAAATACTTGCATCTTTAGTATTAGGACTCAAGCATATTTTTAGAGTCTTAATTGTTGATGTCATTTGATTGAAACATCTTAAGCCACAAGGATTAATGTTGGATACATGAGAAACTTACAATAGTTTGTAATATGTTTGAGAAAATCACAATAGTTTGTAATATATTTGTACGATGACGTGTAATTTTAAATGCGTATCATCCGGCGGGCCACGTCAACTTTCCGTCGCCGAAAATTTGCTCCCGTCATAAATTTGGAACAAAACTGGTAGTTTGCAATAAATTTTGATAATATGCAAAGTTTGTAATATATTTTCTTGTGTTCTGATTTCTGTGGGTTTTCTTTTGCTGCATTTGATGATGCAGGAAATGCATTTGCGCTCTTTCTTTTCTTTGCAAACACAATATTTCGTGATATAATATTCAATTTCTTGCTATTACAACATAAATTCGATGCTTTTCAACTTTCTTGGAAAAGCTGAACGATCCCTTTTGTTGGAAACGATGAGGTTTCAATATTGGGAGCATATCTTCTCTATTTTTTGTCTGCCTCGAGAATTACCAAATTTCTTTGACTATCTTGGATTTGTGTTGTTGTTTATGAGGATTTGGTTTTGTTTGATAGGATTACCTTCAAAAGGATTGTGTAGAAGAGGTCTACTGAGCAGTTTTCTGGAGTCCCTTGTATCATGACTCTCCTCAATTGCTTGCTTTCTGCTTGGTGAGTTGAAATTAATGTTGTAAAAATTGCGAGGCGCTGGTTGGGCAGGTGGGGGCCTTGCGCCTGAAGATTTAGGTGGGGTTTAAGTAAATGGTTAGACTAATTTTTCATTTTTAATATTTATAAATAGATATGAATTTTGATTATTTAAACAAAAAAAAAAGCCACCTAAATCGATTATATGACGAATAGCTGTTTAATCGGCGCTTAGGCGGATTAAATGGCCTAGACAGTGATTAGACGCCGATTACTCGCCAAACCGACTATACCGAAATTTGGTTCGACTAAGTACTGCTTGGTGCCTAAGCGGGACCTACGCAATATTAGACGGGGTAGTTTTATAATAATGGTTGAAATCCCTTCTCATATTGAAACATGGGCTGATTTTTGATAGCATGATTTTTCAACTTTGCATGAATGAACTGAGGCTTATGTGATATTGAGTTGTGGTAGTAGTGATTTCATT
>JAPKLW010002287.1:82889-98891 GCA_026898455.1 Plectranthus barbatus | reverse complement strand
TTTTTTTCAAAATAAACAACACACGAAAATTAGAGAAACAAATGAAATAAAGCAAGTAAAACAATGGGTTACCTCCCATTCAGTGCCTTAGTTATTGTCGTGGCTCGACGATAGGGATCCTTCACCAAGGAGGTCGGGTCCAGACTCGCCGCCTGATAACTGCAGCAAAGCGGTTAAGCAAATAATATTTTTTACACCCTAAGGTGGTCGATCCCACAGGGACTGTGCAACGATAAATCCAAAGTACTAGCTATAATTAATAAATCATAGATGTTTGAGGAAATGGAAAAAGGGATTTGGTTTTAGAAATTAAAGATAACAATTGCAGAAAATAAAGGTTTTTTGAAAACAATAAAGAAAAGCACAGATCCTAGGGCAGATAATCTAATCATCAACATGCATATATCAATCAACTCAGCAATGGGAAAAACATAGATTTTTGTGGATTAAATTCCTTGGTCAGGCAATTAAATCCTAGATTATTAATTAGTGATTATCTCCTCTCGGTCTCAAGAACACCAAATTAATCAATCTCAATAATTATCTAATTAATTCCTATGCAAGTTTCTTCCTTTTGAGACAGAAAACAAACACAATTAATTCTCTCTTCCTGTTAATAATTTTCATCTCTCGATCCATCAATTATTAACTATAAACCTAGATCTCAATTCACCTCTCGGTCCTTCTTTTAATCTAGATTATAAAATTAAATCAAAGAATTAATCCATGCTATATGAGTTGATATCAATTAGACATGCATCAGAAAAGAAATCATAACCCTAGAACCTGTTTAGGGTTCTAGCCACAAATCATGACTAGAAAATAAAGAAACATATTATTAATGAACTTACGAATAAAATAGGAACCTTCAATGTCTTGAAAAACTCCAATGTATTCAGCAAAAACAGAGAAAAGAAGATGTAAAGATCTATTTTCGTGCCTAAGAGTTCATATTTATAGAGGGGGAAAAAGACCTAATTTGAGTATTGGGTAAAAATAGGAAAAACTGCCAAAACAGGCCCAAAATAGCTTTTTCGGGCTTCTGTGTCGATCGAAACAAATCCTGTCGATCGACAGGAATGTTTTGACCTCTGTTTCGGTCGACACAAATCCTGTCTCTCGACACAGAAACATCTGTCTGCGCAGTCTCACGGTTTTGGCCATAACTTCCTCTCCTGAACTCCGATTGACCCGATTCCAGTTGCGTTGGAAAGCTAATTCAAAGATATTTCCATCCATGTGCTCCATTAGCTCAGATTCCATCTGTGGAAGAAGTCGTGACTGTTCCTTTGAACATTATTTGCTTTCGGTACGGGTTTCCAATGAAATTGGCCTAAAACTGGCAAAATTCACCCATCAAAGGCATAACACCCTCTAAAGTAGACTTATGCACAGAAATAAGTAAAAACATAATATAAAACACTTGAAACAATGGAGAAAAATATAGATAAGTGGGTATAAATATGAGCTTATCACCGCCCCCTTGCATCGATCATGTAGACCATCCGATCACGAATAACAGTGGTGAGCTCGAAAGAGGATGGTGTAATTGGCAATTTTGCCATCCCATTTTCGCGCTCCCATTTGATCTCGACGGCTTCTTCATCTTCCTCAATGGTGGTGGAGATGTTATTGCAATCAACTTCCTTTTGGCTTTGATCAATCACAAAGGTGATTGTCTCGTCATTCCCTTGGAGTGTAATCTCCCCACCTCGGAAGTCTATCAGTGCCCCACTTGTCTTCAGAAACTCTCTTCCAGGGATCATCGGCATTCCATGATGTTCCTTCATATCCAAAACAACAAAATCAGCAGGAAAAATTAAATGCCCAACACGAATTAAAACATCTTCAACTACCCCCCTTGGTCGAGAAATTGAGCGATCAGCCATCTGAAGAGTGATTGAGGTTGGCCTCATCTCGCCTATCTGCAGCTTTTGGAAGACTGAAAATGACATCAAGTTGATGCTGGCTCCTGTGTCGCAGAGGACATTCCTAAACTCCTTCCCCCCAATCTCGATCGGAATATAGAAGCATCCCGGATCGGACCTCTTGGTTGGAACCTGTTTCTGCAAAAGAAGACTACACTGCTCATGAATTGAAATAGTTTGATCTTCGATTACCGACTTTTTCTCGCTCATCAACTTCCTCAAGAACTTCATGTAGCCGGGAATCTCGCGGAGAGCCTCGATCAAAGGAATGTTGATGTTGACCTTCTTGAGATTCTCCACAAATCGAGCAAACTTTGAATCTTCCTTCTTCTTTGCAAATCTTTGGGGAAAGGGCATTGGAGGAATTGGATCACCTCTCTTCTTTGAATTTTCAGCTCCATGTGGCACCTGTGTTGTCTGCCTGTCGACTGCCTCTGTCTGTCCTGCCTGTCGATCGACAGGGGGGGTGTCGATCGACACGGCAGCATCCCCCCTGTCTGTCGATTTGCTGTCCTGTCGACTTCTGCTGCTCTCCTCGACCTCTGTGTCGATCGACACAGACTCTGTGTCGATCGAAACAGAGGTATCTTCTGCCGGAAATTCCTCTCCTTCAGCCCCAAAATCATCCTTGGACATGCTAGGACCCTCGTACCTCGTACCGGACCTCAAGGAAATGGCATTGACCTGTTTGGCCTTCTCAGGATTGACTTCTGTGGTGCTGGGGAGCTGGCCTGGCTTGTGTTGATTGCTCATAGCAGTGGAAATCTGACTGAACTGTGCATCGAGCATCTGAAGGTGCTTTGTCATATGCTGCATGTGAGTGGACATGTTCTTCACCTCAGTTTCCACCTTGCCAAACCTATTGTCGGAGCTTTTGATGAACTTTTCAAGTGTCTCCTCCAGCACAGACTTCTTCTTCTCCACAATCTCTCCCCCGGCTCCAACACTGAACCCCGGTGGAGGATTCTCAGCTGCATAAGGGTTAGAATAAGAAAAACCAGGATGGTTCTTAGCACTGTAACTATACCCTTTATTGTTGGCTCGGTAGTTGTTGTAACCTCCATTGGCGTAGTTCACTTCAGCGGTATTGGAGGTGCTCGAACTGCTTCCTTGGTAGATGTAGTCGGCCTCAACAGGGACGATGGCCATATTGGGATCTGAAATAGCTGCTACCGAAGCTCTACCGGCCTCCAACTGCTTGAACTCTTCTCGGAGCTTCTTCACTTCTGCCACCACATCAATTTCCGGAGTAGTGGTCACTGCTTTGATTGCTTTCTGCCTTTCAGTAGGCCATTGATGACTGTTGAGGGCCATGTCTGTAAGAAGTTGCATCCCCTCTTCTCCACTTTTCTTCATGAGAAGTCCACCAGCTGAAGCATCAACCAATTCTTTTAAGTGAGGGGTTAATCCTTCATAAAAATGGCATACCTGCATCTCAAGATCAATCCTATGGCCGGGGCACATCCTCAACAGCTCTTTGTATCTCTTCCAAGCTTCATAGAGGGTCTCATCGTACTTCTGGCTGAAGTGAGTGATGTCGGACTTCCTCTTCATGATGACATTGGGTGGGAAGAAGTTGGTGAGGAACTCTGCTCGGAGTTGTGCCCATGTGGCAATTCTGCTCTTGTCCAAACCAGCAAACCAAGATCGGGCCTCATCCCTGAGAGAAAAAGAAAACAACCGCATCCGGATGGTGTCTTGAGGCACTCCGTTCTGCTTGATTGTGTCGCACACCTCGATGAACTGACTGAGGTGGCCGTATGGATCCTCAATGGCCTTCCCTGCATACTGGTTATGCTGGACCATCTGAATCAGGCCTGTCTTTAGCTTGAAGTTGTTGGCATCAATGCCAACTTGGAATCCCGGCTCCTCTCGCTGTGGCAGGAAGCAATCAAGTATGGATCTTTGGGGCACCACAATTCTTCTGTCATGGTTTCCTTCATTGGCCAGTGCTGCCAGTCTGGCAGCCTGCTCTGCTTGAACTGCTTGTGCTACTTGAAGTTGCTCCCTGAGTTGTCGGACCTCATTCATGAACTGTCTTTGCTCCTCAGGAGTCATGTTTTGGAGTGGTGCTTCTGGTGGTTGCTCCATCTCAGGCTCTTTTTCCTTGCTCTTTCCTTTGCTTTTGTTTCTCCTACAGGTTGCTTCAATTTCTGGGTCGAAGGCTTCAAGATTCTTCCCCCGAGCTCTTGTGTTTATGCACCTGAAGAGAAAACAGAAAACTGGGAATCAGTCTCTGTGTCGACCGATAGGGAGGCTGTCGATCGACACGGATGCTCTGTGTCGATCGACAGAAGCTCTGTCGATCGAAACAGAAGCGAAAATTTCACACACACGCACGCGAACAGAAATTAAAAACTCAATCCAGAAAATATCAAAACAATCCAATAACAAGATAAAATCTGACTATCCCCGGCAACGGCGCCAATTTGATAACTGTAAAAATACAGCAGCAAATAAATTTATAGACCCGAAGGTATGTCGAACCCACAGGGATAGTGCAACGAAATCATCTCATTTACTGGCATAGTTTATCTATTCGCTGTTTGAGTGAACCAATTTTGAAAAGGGTTTTTGTTTCTGAATTTAAAAATAACAATTGCAAGAAAGTAAAGAGTTTTGAAAACAATAAAGAGAAACACAGATCCTAGGGCAGATATTCTAATCATCAACATGTAAATATCAATCAACTCAGCAATGGGGAAAACATAGATTTTTGTGGATTAAATTCCTTGGTCAGGCAATTAAATCCTAGATTATTAATTAGTGACTATCTCCTCTCGGTCTCCAGAACACCAAATTAATTAATCTCATAATTATCTAATTATTCCTATGTAGGTTTCTTCTTGGTTGGACAGAAAACAGACACAATTTAATTCTCTCTTCCTATTAACAATCTTCACCTCTTGGTCCTTCGATTAATTAACTATAAACCTAGATCTCAATTCACCTCTCGGTCCTTCTTTCAATCTAGATTATAAAATTAAATCAGAGAATTAATCCATTCTTGAAGAGTTGATATCAATTAAACATGCATCAGAAAAGAAATCATAACCCTAGAACCTGTTTAGGGTTCTAGCCACAAATCATGACTAGAAAATAAAGAAACATTTAATTAATTGACTTACAAATAAAGGGGAACCTTGAATGTCTTGTAAAAACTCCAAAATCTCAATTATTTTAAGTGCAATAAGGCATAAAAGATGTGTAAAAACCAATCTCAAATTCGTGCAGTTGAGTTCTTATTTATAGAGGGGGAAAAAGATCTAATTTGAGTATAGGGTAAAAATAGCAAAAACTGCCAAAACAGGCCAAAAACAGCCTTTTCGGACATCTGTGTCGATCGACAGGCAGGCTGTCGATCGACACAACCTTCCAGATCAAAATCCGGGCTGAATTTGTGACGTTTCTGAAAATTTGGCCTCTGTTTCGATCGACAGGGGGAATTTCGATCGACAGAAATCCTGTCTCTCGACACAAGTTCTCTGGTCTGCGCAGTCTCACGGTTTTGGCCATAACTTTTGCTCCCGAACTCCGATTGACCCGATTCCAGTTGCGTTGGAAAGCTAATTCAAAGATCTTTCCATCCATGAGCTCCATTAGCTCAGATTCTATCTGTGGAAGAAGTCGTGACTGTTCCTTTGAACATCATCTGCTTTCGGTACGGATTTCCAATGAATTTGGCCTAGAACCTACAAAAATCACCCATCAAAGGCATAACACCCTCCAAAATAGGCTCATGCACAAAAATAAGTAAAAATATAACATAAAGCACTTGAAACAATGGAGAAAAATATAGATAAGTGAGTATAAATATGAGCTTATCACTTAGCCTGTCCTATGAATTTTTCCACTTAACTTTTAGGTGCTACCCTTCTTCAGCTGATAGCACAAGAGCAACCACCCTGAACTTTTCATTAAATACAATACTTAAATAATTAGTTTTTATAAAATTATAAAATATAAAAATTAAAGTGATAATATTTAAATTCCTTAGAAAAACTTATAAATAGATTTTTTGTGCATGATTTAAAAAAATTTGTTATTCTATTTTGTATTAATTATTATTTGCAAGTAATTTTAAATTCTTAGTGCATAATTATTGATGCACTTAATTATCAATTTATAATAATTTATAAATTTTATATTATATTTAAAAAATAAAATTAATATTTTAATTAAAAAACTAAATTAGATCGAAGACACTAATGATGATGAAATCAATAATACGTTGTAGGTTACTTGATAAAGATTAAAAAAAAATATATTTTAATAAAACAATATTGAGGAAACTGAACGTGCCTAAACGACAACACACACTGCCTCCGTGGCGCCCATCTTTACCTCGTCCTCAATTTCCCGACTATTGCCGTTCCCAAAAATTCTTTCTTTCTCAATTTCTCTGACCTCCCATCAAGTTTTTTTGTGGGAGTGAGGTAGGTTCTTGTTCCATTCATTTCTTGCTATAAAACTCCTCCTTTTATATTTCTTTCTTCGTGTGTATCTGTTTCTGCTGTGAACTGTTGGAGTTCACTTCGGTAATGATATGTAAACGGAGTTTTCTTCCGGTTGAAATCCTGGTTGAGTATCTTATATGTGATTTGTCCCAAGAAAAGAAGGGGGGGAAATAATGTGTTATAGTTTCTTATTCTGTTATGACATATGAGATGAAGTTTGAGTTTTTTCGATTCTTTGCTTGTTAAGATATACTTCTGTTTCTTATTTGTGTCTTTTTTTGTTTTAATATCTGTTTGGGGGATTTTTTTTTTTTTTTTGGGTATGTGGAGATGATAGTCATTATTGGTTCTGTATGCAAATATTATTACAGCAGTAGATGGATATCCCTGCCAATTCATTTGCAAATAAACTGAATTGCTATTCAAATCTTGAAAAGTAGTAACCATTGAATTTGTGGAGGATTTCAAACTTCGATTCAGACATCACCTCCATGTGATTTTTATGTGGTGATTTTTTTTATTTCAAAAGACCCATTTGAAGATTCAGGAGTTGATCCCCTATTTTATGAATATACAAAATAAATGCTGAATGTTTGCAGACTATTATTCTTATCTGTTGGTATTGCATTTTGGCCTTTGAATGTGTGTTTCACTGTGGCAGGGACTAAGATGCAACCTGAATAGCTTGCACAGTTCAGTCTAAGATGGCAATGGAGATGTCGACAAGCGGGTAAGTGCTTTACCATGCTATCTCGGTTTCTGTTAAACTATATATGAACGATGTGTTTGATTAATAAGGTCTTCATTGTTCCTATACAGTATATGTATAATGGTAACTTGTTCTATATCAGGGAGCAAAACTTAAACCGGTCATTTAAAAAAAAATAGTTGATTTATGCTTAAAATCAATCTATTTCTATTTCTTTAAATTTATTAAGCGAAGTCATTCAAGTTATTGCATTTTCTGATAAACAAATAAGAGTAATCAACAATTTTATGCCAGAATTTAAGCGGTTTGCAGTAGGTTTTTCCAGTTTATTTTTTTGGGTTGTTGAAAACCTGCTTTATTTACCTTTATTCCGAAGAGAAAGGGTAAAACTGAGAAAAGTAGCTGAATCGATAAGCTGAAGAAATCCTGACGCAACTACTTACTGTGCAGAAATCTGAAAACCCTTCAGTAAATGCAAGGTTTTAGTAATTCCATTTAATGCACTCTGATGGCTAAAGGGATAATCAAGAATTGGTGGACTCGTTCGGTGAAGATTGCTGGAATCTGGTCAATCTGTGCTCTTACATTCTTCTGTTTGTTCCAGATGGCTTTACACAATTCTTCATCCTATCAAGATGCTGATTCCAGTCGGCCAACACTCTCGAGTAATATATATTCTGATCTCATTGATTAAAATCAGAATCTTTCTGCATATTACACTTGAACAACTAGTTGAACTGTGGTTTAACTTTCTTGAACTCGGTTAACGTGGATAGAATCTATACGCTTTTCAAGATACAAACAAAGATTTTCGTAGGAGTTTCGATAGCAGTTGATGTTCATGCTACAAAGCTTTGAAATTGACCTTTGGTTGGAGTTATATGGTTGATAAGCTTAAAATCCCGCAAATTTTGGATGGGATTAATATGAATGAATCTTTATTTGAGTGAGACTGATTATTCTTCATTACGACGAGCCTCACTAAATTGATGCACATGATAAACTGAAATGGGAATTATTTTTTCTGGAAACCTTAAATGAATTGTATATTGAAGTGAGAAATGAAGTTTCACATTTATGTTTCGAAAATGATCCCGTTTCTTCTTTATGGATTTTCTGAGCCAAATGCATTTGTTTATATTGGAAAGCTTGTTTGGTCTGATAAATTGTCGGATCAAAACTTTGGTTGTTCTACAATTGTGATTCTGTAATTTGGATTGTCCTTTTCGCCGACAAGTTCCTACCAATATGTCTTCATTACGACATTTTTACTATTTCCATTTATCTTTCATCTAGTTATAGGTCTACTGTTCTTTGCTCAAGAAGTATTTGTTGTCCTTGTTCTATGTTTAGTGTTTACTCAATATGATTAATGAACAACTATCTATGTGGATTTGTATGTTTAATGATTAATCAACTAGCACTTTCATTTGCAGCAGGTTCTTCTATTGCATTTGCTGAGCAAAGATCAATACTGTATGCTCAATTGGCTAAAGAGCTGGACGAGAAGGGAGCAGTTTTCCTTAGACAAGGACAAACTTCTCAGTCATTATCAGTATCAGATCTTTTTACTCTAAAGGATGGAACTGTGATGCCTGTGCTTAAGGTAATCTAAAACGTGATTGAATTGAATAATCAAACAAGTTCCAACTGGACCTTAATTGTTTCCTTTACTGCAGGCTGTTGATCCTCCTGTGCGAGCAAATGTATTGCATTTAAGTACTGAATTCTCTGGTCCTATCTCGTGAGTAGTCAATTAGGACTTGTTTTCATATGAAGAAATACTTGATGCAATTAAAGTTGATTGAGTCAGTGCATAATTAAAGTTCCAATGTGTGGGTTCCAATATTTATTAAAATAGAAGTTACAAATGAAGGTAATTTCAATCAAGGATGTAGCATCAGATATTTTATTCAGCACATAATATTTTATTTTTTATTCTTCCATTCTCACACCCAAAACATTGCAGAATTGTTAGTTTTAAGATATCACCCTAGAAAACTTGAAAGTTTTGGAACATATTTTTGCTAAGAGAACTTTGCAAGCATGTGATGTGCTTTTGTACTCTTCCCTTCTTATTTGAAAGAATTCATAAATTCTTGGTAACAAAGCAATATATTTCACTGACCGATTGCGAGATATTTTTATTACATTCAATCAATTGTTGTATTGCACTTTCTCATTCTCACATAATGGAATCAGAGATTAGCTTTCGATATATGTATGTTTTAGGGTATGAATGCTTGATATCCATTCTTTGCTTGTTGTTGAAGCAGGGAAGCTGTGAAGAACATTCTTTTGCCGTACTTTGGAGAAGGTAAGCTGCTGCTATTATCTGCTCTACTTGATGTGAATGTGGGCAACTTCAGTAAAACTTGGCCCCTCAAATGGTTTTTTCGGCATATAACTTTTTAGTGTAAAACCTACAGCTAAAAATTTATTGCGTGGAGATTTCTGTATATTTTGAGGATAGTGATCAGATTTTTTGCTTAGCAATCTGGTTTCAGAACTCAAGTATGTATCACTTTAGCATGTTCCATGCTTCACATCACATTGCTCCGGTCCCTGCCACAGAAACAGAGGTGCATATATTTTTGATCCAGATCTGTAGATAATCCTCCATATTTTTTCTTGTTATATCTTGTTGTTGCTTATCCTTTTGATTCTCAGATTGAAGCTGAAGCTCTTGCTGTGAAATCTGTTTCAAAGTCTCTCTGCCCAATGCACATTGTTCTAGATAGGGTTGTTTTGACCTCCACTGGTGTGTTACTAGGTTGTTGGCAGGTATTCTTTTTATTTATTTATTATTATTATTTTTTTTTTATGTTTTCATAGATTCCATTATTCTAACCACTGACCATCTTTAGCCTAGTTAGAACTTAGAACATGCTCAATCGAAATTACTTCTATGTTTGCTGTTTCGTGGATAATAATGGTGTTGGGGTTTATTCTTTTTTGGCTTTGATACAGATACTGTAGTATTTTTCATTCATATCGTGTCATCGTCTCCAAAAGGCTTGCTATTGATAATTCAACTATGAGTCTGTGCAATGGCTTTGTTGTTACACCGGAACTTCATTAATTGGTTGGCATTAGTTTTAATCAATTGTTAGAAATGAATTTTGAGTCGTTTTTTCCTTTGGCTGAAATTTACTTTTCCTGATAACAACCTTTTTACTGTCTACTTAATAAAATAAACACTGCCGGTCATACATTGATGAACCCATGGCTCTGACTGAAAGCGTATAAATGAAAATTGCAGCAACTTATGAATATCTATGAGTAAGTTCTCGTGCCATCTTCTTGCTTACTGGCTATAACCAATGCTTATTCTGCTCAGGTGGTCTCTGGTGTAGATCCCGTTACCATTCGTTCTAAACTAAAAGCTGCACTTCCACGTGCTCCACAAAAGCAACTTGTAAGCACCAAATTAGCATCTTTCTATATATATAATGTTAATCGACTATGCAATTGTCTGTCTTATGGTACATGTGAAGATTATTAACTTTTTTGGTTTTTTTTTAAAAAATAGTTAATATTAATGTTAGTTTTGAGAATATTTGTTATTTTCAGTGTTCAAAGTTGTGACTTGTAGGAATAGTTGTTATTTTGAATTTTTTTTTTGCTCAAGAATCCCATGCCAATGCCACTAGCATTAAAACATTTAAGAAATTAGATATGTTTGGCTTTTTTAGTCTTTAAATAAAATCATGGTTGTAAAAATTGTTTTGCTCTAGTTGTGCGCAGGTAGAGACGGTTTCTAGGCCATACCTAGTCGGTTAACTTATTTTTATTTCTTATCATTTTTAACCTCCTAGAAGTGCAGATTATGCATTTTGTGGTTCGGATGCTTTAATAGAGGATTCCCACTATTATCACATCATTACTACATTCTTTGATGTAATTCAAAACTATATCTAGCTAGCTTTTAAAATTAGTAGGATTTTCAAGATTCTTAATTTTTTTTGGATACATGGTATAAATTTGTGCGACAGTATAATGAGGCAATGCTGCATACTTCGTTGGCAAGACTTCTTGGCCCCCCTACAAAGTTGTCTGAGGTATGTCTACTCAATTCTTACGGCCACTTATTATCTTTCCATTTTTCACACGCCCATGGTTTTTTTTTTTTTTTTTTTTTGGTGCATGGGCTCAGGAGGAAAATGAGATGTCGGATGTCCAAATTTTCCACAATCTTGTGAACAGACTAAACAAGAAAATTGCCGGAATGAAGGTATTATTGAAGGAAAGGTCTCAAGTTAGGCACGCCTAAACGATTTAGGCAGGTTTTATCCATTAACCCAACCCAAACCCATCTAATATACCCTAATTGGGATTAATAAACCCTATTTGGGATGAGTGAACCTATTTTTGGGTATGGATAAAACCAGCCTAAACCGTTTAGGCGTGCCTAACGCAAGTTTTTGCCTATGATTATTGCATTGCAGGCTACAGTTTCGGAGCTGTGGTATGTTGAAGAGTATGACTTGCTTGCACTCGCTCTCAATGGAAATATGAAGATTCGCAAATTCTATTTTGGTTGTTCACCCTAAATCTCTACACTACTTTTTTTCATTTTTTTTTCTTAAGAGAAGTAGTAATGTACAGTTTATACCATATTTAAATAAAATATGTTGTTATTTGTATGATCAACAAAAACTTATTCAAGCTTTGTTGCATTTTTTGACACTATTATAGCTCCTTTAATTAAAAGGATTGATTTTAAAACTTCTCTACCTTTCTTCCTAAAATCTTCATCACTATCTCTGTTGTACATACAATTGAATGGACATGATAATATTAAATATTCAATAACAAACTTGAAATGACTGAACATTAATATATATCCAATATACTAAAAGATAAACACGAACTTGCAATTAAAAAATATATTTATGCATCCTAAACTAATAGATTAAAATGTAGGTTGATAATTTTTCATAGAATACGATTTAATAAATCAACAATTGAAAATTATCATATTTAAATCCTTATCGAATTGATATGCTAAGTATATCGAATCCATGTCATATTTTGCTTAATTTAAGTGTTTTTCTTTGTATATGTAATTCGCTCCAATTATCATCTGATTAAACTCTACTTTATTATGTAAAAAACTATAACACGCTCTCGACAAAATAACAAAACACATTTCCATAATAAATTAAAATCATGAAATATTAGGGGGGTGAGATGGACGGATAGGGCAGTGGAAGCACGTGGAGAAAGTGTTGCCTGAACGACAACACACTGGTACCTCGTCCTCATTCACTGTCAACTACGCCCGCCACACGCTCCCCATTTTTCTACCATTTCCGCTCCCAAAAATTCTTCCTTTCTCGATTTCTCTGACCTCCCATCAAGTTTTTTTTTTTTTTTGTGGGGGTGAGGTGGGTTCTTGTTCCATTCATTTCTTGTTATAAAACTCTTTTTTTTTTTTTTTTTTAATTCCTTTCTTCGTGTGTATCTGTTTCCGCTGTGAGTTGTTGGAATTCACTTTGGTAATGATATGAAAACGGGGTTTTCTTTCGGTTGAAATCCTGGTTGAGTATCTTATACGTGATTTGTCCCAAGGAAAAGAAGGGGGAAAAATAATGTGTTGTAGTTTCTTATTCTGTTATGACATATGAGATGAAGTTTGAGTTTTTTCGATTCTATGCTTGTTGAATTACACTTCTGTTTCTTATACGTGTCTTTTTTAGTTTTAATATCTGTCTGGGGGATTTGTTTTTTGTTTTTTTGGTATCTGTATCTATTAGGAGCAAATATTATTACATCAGTAGATGGATATCCTTGCCAATTCATTGGCAAATAAACTGACTTGCTATTCAAATCTTGAAAAGTAGTAAACATTGAATGTGTGGAGGATTTCAAACTTCGATTCAGACATCACCTCCATGTGGTTTTTGTGGTGATTTTTTTGATTTCAAAAGACCCCTTTGAAGATTCAGGAGTTGATTCCCTATTTTGTTGGATGACTTATGAATATACAAAAAAAAAGCTGAATGTTTGCAGACTATTATTCTTATCAGTTGGTATTGCATTTTGGCCTTTGAATGTGTGTTATTTTATGCAGGGACTAAGCTGCAACCTGAATAGCTTGCACAGTACAGTCTAAGATGGCAATGGAGATGTCGACGAGCAGGTAAATGCTTTACCATGCTATCTCGGTTTCTGTTAAACTATATATGAACGATGTGTTTGATTAATAAGGTCTTCATTGTTCCTATACAGTAGATGTATAATGGTAACTTGTTCTATATCAGGGAGCAAAACTTTATTGGAGCATTTACTTTTTGTTCTTTAGTTTTCTTGCCAAATAGTCGCATTAGAACGAACTAAAGCCGAGCAAGTGACTAGACTTAGATGTTTGTTGTGGTCTTGTTAAAGATGGAACTCCTCATAATTGGTAGAGTAGTTCCAATCATTAGGAGTTAAAGACAGTTCTTCCAATTGCCATTCATTAGTCCGGTTAAGTGGATCGGGTTGAGAAAAGCTCCTTTCTGATATCTGATAGGGCGATTCGTCTATTCTATCTGCTTTGTAGGCTTTCACAGGATATGCAGCAGTTTCAGCTGATATTTTCACAACTTATATATGTTTCTATCAATTACGCCAATTAAGGACTGTGTTTAATATGTGGCATCGACATATTTTCTTATCGAGATTTTCATCAAAGCAAAAGGAATATATTGGGCTCTTTCTTATGCTGTAGGGATTTTCTCTTCTGATCTCTCATTTGCAGGGACCTTTCAAGCAAGAAGAAGCGTGGGAAGATTCCTAAAAGAATTCACAAGGCTGAGAGAGAGAAGATGAAACGCGATCATTTGAACGAATCATTTCATGATTTAGCAAGTTCTATAGGTAAGGTTTGAGATTTCCCTAGCAATTCTAGCAAGCTTTCATTTTTAATGTGAGAGAGCGCTTTTAAGGGTTTATAAAGCAACCTCGACCTCGTACTTGATTAAGACAAATGGGAGAGCCAAGTTCGAAAACACGTTCCTCTTGTATTCATTCTTCCTGAACCATCAGCTGACTCGTTGGTGATTTTTCTTTCTTCAGAACTGTCTGATCAGAACAACGGTAAGGCCTCTGTTCTGAACGAAGCCACTCGAACAATGAAAAATATGCTGGCTGAGATTGAACATCTCAGAAAAGAGAATGCTTCCTTGTTAACTGAGTCCCACTACGTAAGTATGTTCGCCTCAACTTATTTTATATTCACGTATAAAAATTTTCATACTGGTATCGTTTATATGTAAGGTAACTGTTGAGAAGAGTGAGTTAAAAGATGAAAACAGTGCTTTGGAGGCTGAGATTGATCAACTTCGGGCAGAGATGAATTCGAAGGTTTCCAAGTTGCAACTCGACCTAAATATGTCCCCTCCTGAATCTCATAACCAAGTGCATGGACAATTTTTAAGTCCTTCACATGTTTCCTCCAACATTCAAGCTTATCCGGAGGCTGGTGCCGAGCAACTCGCGTGTAAGCACGTTTGTATTGTGAGCAAACCACATGCCCGATATCTTACTCCAGACGACAAATGGCTGCCTCAAGTTCTAGAAAAGCAGTCTTGAGATAGGGAAAGGAGTTCATCAAAAGCTATAGATACAGCCATTAATATTCAGTAGGAATGAGGATTTGGTCATTGATGCACATAGATGACTAAATCTGCATCTGCAACTGTCTTTAGATATCAGTTCTGCTCACCTACGTGCCGATGTGGTAAATATAGTATTGGTGGTAGGGTCAATTTTTAATTATTATTATCACTTTAATGTATTGTCACATTAGCCGTGTGCATATTAACACATGCTAACGGTGACATTGACATTGGAGCGTTTTTGATTTAGATATGTACAGTATATGTGTTTAAGCTATGATCTTTCTGTGCAGCATGGATGTACTTTTTCTTTTTGTGATTGATCAGTTTTCCTAAAATCTTGCTTTCAATTCAACCAAAACAAAATTCTTAGGCGGATTATCATGTGTATCAAAACAAACATTGAAAGCAGCAAGAATAAAACCAGGGTGGAAGCAAAATGTGGAGCTGCTCTTTGTCGTCTTCAATCGACATCCAACGTGGGCAGAATAGCAATGGCCTCACCCCCGATCGCGACACGGCCGCCATGGCCATCTTTCAGGCAAGTGGTCACGAACTTCACCCTGAGCAACCCGACACAGGTTTAGATTTTGCAATAAAGAATGGCAAAATGTCAGGTGCTAACACTTACATGAACTTATCTTTGATTTGTCTAATGCTGTTGGCCTGCACTTCGCCAACCACCGTATCTCCGACGAAGACCGGTGCCCTGAACTCCAGTGTTTGCTTCACATAAACAGCCCCCGGCTAACCATGGATGCAAAAATCAACCATAAATATTTAGTACATCACACTATTATACATGCTTAATTTGAAACGCTTACAAAATGGGAAGCAATGATCCTGGGAAAAAGGGAAGCCACCAGCAATCCCGGGACTGGAGTGTCCCGGAAACCGGCGTTTCTGGCGCATTCCGAATCAAAGTGCAGTGGATTATAGTCATGTGTTAGCTTCGAGTATTCCGTGATTTCGGATACGGAAAACACTCGGGATTGCTTCAAAATGTCGCCGGGTTTAAGCGCATTTGGTGCTGACGAAGAGCAATACTTCATAGAGGAAACATAATTCGAGAAGAGCCGCTTCATTGCTAAGTTTCGGACTAAATGCTGCGAGGGTTCTTTTAGGAAATCTATCAAACACTTGGAGTGCACTGATCAGGTGAATTTGATAGAATGGCTGGGAATTTGATGAAATCTTATCTGAGAGAGGTAGTGTTGGGTTGGGGATTTACTAAATTAATTTTGAAAGACTCAGGAAGCGTTTGGTTGGTGGGTTTCGGAATCAAGGAATGAGAATGATTCCGA
>JAPKLW010002287.1:47536-67889 GCA_026898455.1 Plectranthus barbatus | reverse complement strand
CCTCCTCTGAGATCTCCTCGGGGTCTATATCGAGGACCGGCTGCTCAACATGATGCCGACCCCCTCCGGTACCCGAGGTCGCATCCTCTCGGTACGGCGAATCCCTCATCGGCAACTCTTTAGAGCTCGATGAGGAGGAGTGTTCCTCCCATATCTCAACCGGAGAACTCGTCATGAAAACTGTAACTACGCAAGATTCAAAACAAAGAGAAAAATTGGCAAAGAAAAAGGTCCCCCCAAAAAGCGAAGAAACGAAAAGCACAATCAGAAGGTACGCACGCAAGAAACGAAGGAAAAGGACCCCGCAAGCAAAATTCAACGCAAATTAAACGCAACCGACCCGTCCATGCAATCGACGATCATCAATGTCAGGCAAATCAGAGAAAAAGCATGTATGCACGATCTCGTCAAAGCACACCAACCAACTTCAAGAATCAAACCGGAAAGACACTCAAAGTTAACCTCACCAAGCCGGCGCTAAAACCAACTACATGCCCAAGAATCCGATACACCCCACAACACATGCACATAACCCAGAAAGAGAATTAGAATATCACCCATCAAAATCAGTCAGTCCGAACGAAGAATTAAAGGCGAACGATTGGGTTACCAGTCTAAACAAGCTAAGCACTCACGATGATCCCAAAACAGATATCAATCAGCAAAATCCTAGCCTGAAGACCCCCAAACTAAGATGCGCACAAACCCAATAGAAAAGGCGAACACGATCAATATAATGCATGAGGAAGAGCGAAAGAATCCGAGCAATTTACCTGGGTAGTCGCAGAAAGCAAACGAGCGAGAGCGTGCGCCAAAACCGCCGCAGCAAAGCAGGGAGAAGATGCGATTGCTGGAATTGCAATTGCCGGAGTAATCGCCGGAATTCGAGCACTTGCGATCGCTGGAACAGTAGCAGTTAAGAGAGCAGAAGAGAGGTTTGTGAGCGTGAGAATGACAAAGTGAGGTGAACACTGCGTACTTATACGAAATCAAGAGAAAACCGTTCGCACCGCCAACTTCGCCCCCAGAGTTGGCCGAAATTACGATCATGCCACTCTGTGGGCGGCAAAACTTGAAGTCTAAAAGAATAGCGCCTCGGCATCGAGACGCCTTACGGGTCGACATAGACTGTCGAGGAATCCCTGGCGCGAGCCGCTCCGGGAAACTTAAAATGATAATATCCCTTCGTGGGGGAACTATAACGCGATCGACACCTTCTACGGGAATGTGAGAACTCCCCATGGGAACTCACCACGTGTCCTACGATCCGCTATAACTCACCTCACTAGCGCTCTACGGAGCCTAAAACAGAGTGCACGCGCGAGAGCCCTGCTCCGTGCAAGAGAACATTCCTCGGAATAGTTCTAATCCGCGTGACCCCCGGATTCACGCTTTAGCCCGCAGGTTAATACCCCGGTATCCCCTGAACGGTCATACGCTTGCGCTCCCCAGGAACCTTCGTATCGACCTGGAGTAGTATCCCGGCTACTCCCTAGCAGAGTTACTCTCTCTAGAAGTATCTCCCGGGCCCGAGGATAGTCTCTTGGACACCTCGATTTTACGCACTCTGTACCGAATCTTAACTCGTAATTTTGGTTCCAAGGCCTGCCCCGTGCAGACCCCGCAACCAAAAGGGGCTATTGTTGGGGTCAGGCCCACGAGCCCGGGCCCAATGGACGAGTCGGCTCGCGCAAACAAGTCCAACTCATAAAGCCAGCCCGCCAACGTCAACACGACTCCGAAAATCCGCCCAAGTCAAGTCCTCTCCGCCGACTAGCAAAGAGCCTCGCCATCGAGGAATCGTAAGGGTCGATATCGAGGAGCTCAAGGAAGGGAAACCCTAGCTCACTGGCGGCGCCCGATCGCTGAAGACCCTAACCTCCCCCGAAAAACCCGCGAACAGTCCGATATTTGCGGCGAGCCGTTACTATTCGACGGTTAGGGTTAGCTGCTGCTTACCTACCTCTATCCTGTCTATAAATAGGGGCAGAGGGCTCAATTTTTGTATCAATTTCTCTCATAGAAGAATATAGTCGAAACTCTGTCAAAATTACCGTAGATTCCCTTCATTACTGGAAACGATCACGTCAACGTTATTTTATTACGCTGCTTATCTAATTTTTGCCGTTTAATTCTCGTTTGTCGTTTCTATTTTCCGTTATTAACTGTGATTCTCTAACGAAGCTCTGAGGGCTCCTTTTTCCCGTGAAATCGAACCTCAACAGTGACAATAAAGATTGACAACTTATAAAATTGTCACAAATCATATTTTTTGTGACGAGAAAATTTATTGTTGCAGTAGATATATGTTTAGTAACAAAAATATTATTGTCACTAACTTTAGTGACAATAAATATTCGCAGCTAATAAAATTGTCACAAATCATATTTGTTGTGACAAAAGAATTTATTGTTGCTATACATATATTTTTAGTCACAAAAATATTATTGCCACTAACTTTAGTGACAATAAATATCCGTAACTAATTAAATTGTCACAAATTGTATTTTTTGTGACAAAATACATAATTGTTACTAAAAATGTGTTTTTAGCCACAAATATTTAAATATCACTGACATTATTGTCACTACACATAGTTTTTTTTTTTTTGTAGTGCAACTAGAAGATATATGAGTAGACTATGTACCTGCATGCACCAAATAAGTATTAGTCATCCATTATCACTTTGGAGCTAAGGGACCAACACATATAGGACTGACTGAAACCGAGAATTTGTAGTTAAAACTGTTACCCCGTGACACAAGTCACTTAAACTACTTCCTTTTCTAAGCTTGGGATTATGATTTTTATCGATCCTTATCATATTCATATTATGTTCGTGCATGTTGAAACTTAAGTACAGATATATTATGTTTGAATATAATCAAATCTTCCTTTAATGAATTAAATGTTTATGAATTTAAACTTTAACATATTTGATCATTAATAAATTGACACCCCCATGGACGTAATCAGCATAGATTACCACACTTAATTATATAAAACCCAGACAAAAAAAACGAAGGGTTCAAAATTAACAAAACAAAAGATATATAAAACTGGGATATGAATTATTTAATTTGTATCATATTCTTAATTTAAAATAATGTAACTATGCACACTGTATTGTAGAATATAACTATGGATGTCGAATGTGAAACAAAATTTTTAATTTTCTACCAAATGTATTTCATTTTATCTATTTTAATTAATGACTAACTAATCTTATATGTAATAAATTAAATAGTTTTTGCAAAGATATATGCTAATTAATTAGGTTTTGGCAAGGTTACTTTGTATGACTGAAAATCAAATAAGGGCATATTTAATCATTATTGGAAATACTCAGGAATATAGAATGACGTTAGGATTCACTTCAGTGGCGGATCCCAAATTTTATTGGAGGGGGATTTCATCATGTTTTTCTTAACAAAAATAAAAATACAAAATTGAGTAAAATTGAAAAAAAAAATATATTCATATGCATTTCCTATCTCCTAGTACTCTTTTATTCTTGTTTTTTAGTCTATTTTTCTTCCTTACAACATGAAAATGAAGGGAATTATGCATAAAAATATCAAATTAATATACTACTAAAATCATAAAAATTTCGAGTTAAGGGACTTCAACCCTCATTTATACACGTGGATCCGCGACTGATTCATTCACCCTAACAAAATCAACATAGGAATTGATGGATACTCCATCATTATAACCCGACCATTACCTATGATATGATTTTAAAATCTACTCACTCTTACAAAAAGTCTACGTAGCTTACTAATATATCGTTAATATAATCCAGACTACATAACTGATCATAACACATATATCAAGGAATTCTTGTTGCCTTTTTATTACATTACATGCATGGAGGAGTGGGTTGCTTTTTATCCATGTGTGCTTTACATATCTATCTTTTTAATATTCCAAAATCTGAATCTCTATCTATACAGAATAAACTAGCTAGCTAGCCCTCATCTTGTGTAAAGTCGGAAGAATGAGGCCTTCTGCAACTGAAACCTTCCTCAAATTGCTGGCCCAGAATCTCGACCTCGTTGCTGGGTATGTCTGTGTTTCCGCTGGTTTTAGTTTTATACTTTACCTAGTTTTCATCGTAGTAATTTGTGGTTGCTTTCTTGAAAAAATTAAATTAGAGAATGCATGTGTGTGTTGAGATATGGTGAAAATAAAGATGATGAGGTGATGATTTTTATGACAATATATATGTTGGATATTGCAGGCCTGTGGTTACTCTTGCCTATCCTCTGTAAGTCTTCCCATCTTTCTATGCTATATTATTTGGTTGGTTTTCTTTCTGAGTTGAAAATTCACAGCAAGAGATTTAAGAATAACAAGAATTTATGTGGTTCAGCAAATTTGTCTGCTTCTATGGGAGAGGGAAAAAATCAGATTCTTTATGAGAGATTACAGCAACTCAGCTCTTAATTAGAACTTTACACGCACACTATGATCACATATGAACTTAAAAAAGAAGAGTAACATCACAACTCAGCTTAATCAACTTTGATAATTGCTCGACCAAATTTAGCAATCAGTTAAATAATTGGTTAATTTGTAAACTAATCATGAGTCGGACTCCGTATGCCCGACTAAAGTCTATCGCCTGCGCATACATTTTTAGGCAGTAGTTAAAAAATACTCTTTCGGTCTCATTACATTAGTCCCCTTTGATTTCTGCACACTAATCAATATTTATGAGTGTAGTTGAATTAATATTTTAAAAAAGAGGACTAATCTGGCAGCAGGATAGACGAAAAAAATAAAAAAAAACTAATCTAGCGTAACAAAGTGAGTAAAATTTTATAAAAAAACGGAGCACATGGGCAACTAGGGGTGCTTAGTTTACTTCGACGGTATCTAAGCACTGAACAACCAGAAAATGACTAATGGATGGAGCCGATTTCACAATTTTGAGGTTGGATTAAGATTTAAGACCGCCTAACTTGTTTGTAGGGATATCAATTTAACCTAAGGCTTACAGATAGACCCGAATAATCCGAGCTAAATACTGGATTAATATTGAAAAATTCTTAATCAAAAAAAAAAATCGGGCCAAATAATTCGGATTAAACAAATTGCAGGGTTAAATGTGTTAGACCCGTCAGACCTTGGGATAGCCTACGGGCAGGCCATTTTTTTTAAAGAAATTCAAAATATTTTAATATAATCAAATTATTTATTTTTTAAAAAATAAACATAAACTATTATATACTATAAATTCATTTTATAATTAGATGGAATTGTATAAATAAATTTTTATGCACACAAACGATATACCAATATCTTAACTATTTCGAAATAATATTTTAAATATAAATTTTAAAATATATTTGAGGAATTATAGATTTCTAAATTGACATCCCTACTTATTATAGTTTACTTTATGTTTAAACAAATTATTTAACATAATAGTGAGAACTCGTCAATTTTTTATGATATATATATATATATATATATATATATATATTTATATATTGCAATATGATATATCACACAATTTTCTTTTATAATTGATATATTTATTTTATAGGATATTATTAGATTCTTATAATTAAAAAATATAATTATTTAATTTATCTAATATATTATTCTTAGTATATAATACACCCTTTTATGTAAGTATATAAAAATAATTATATTATTATATATATATATTTATATAATTAATTATAATAATGAAATAATAAATATTTAAGCTTAATAAAAAAATAATATTAAAAATATCTTATCAGCCCGAAAACTGAAGAGTTAAGGTTTAGAATTTCTGATCTAAAAAAAATTACTACCCGTCTAACCCGACTGATTAACCCGCAGCCTTATCTCTGGTCCAAAACCTGACAGTTTGACTCGATTGACATCCCTTCTTATTTGTTACAACAATGAAACAAAGGCGTCCATTAGAAACTATGTTTTTTATCTGCTTAAAAATTTCATTGGAGTTTTCTGAATTTTTGGACATGCAGATATGCTTCAATTAGGGCGATTGAGACGAAATCTGCGGGTGATGATCAGCAATGGCTTACTTACTGGGTTCTTTACTCCATGATCACTCTTTTTGAGCTCACCTTTGCAAAGCTTATTGAATGGTATTATTTCATCCCTCTATTTCAACTCATGTTCATTCTTCTAGATGCACGTTAAACTCTAATCGTAGACATTTTACGTATAAAGATCTTTAAACGAAAACATAAACTATAGCCAACATCATATTAATATCGTCCGAGTGCACGATTAGGCTTCCTTTCTGGGCGTACGCGAAGCTCATCTTCACCTGCTGGCTGGTGATACCGTACTTCAGCGGAGCAGCATCCGTCTACAACAACATTGTCAGGCCGTACATTGTCACGCGACACAAGACCTTTAACATATGGTACGTGCCCAACGTGAAGGACGTCTTCACCAAGCGTGAAGACATCCTCACTGCAGCAGAGAGATACATCGACCAAAATGGGCCCGAAGCATTCGAGAAGATCATTCAAAGGGTATGTGCATGTACTTACACGATATATGATGACATCATATGAATATGCACGAGACAAATATTAACTAGGTTAAGCTTCTATTGCAGAGTAATAGAGAGACAGCATCAAACACCAGCAAGTTCACAAACAACTACTCGTTCTATGATGACAACTACAAATACGAGGAGGATCACAGCCACAGGTACTGATCAAATCTGGTTCATATCTATGGAACAAGGATGCTGCATTTTTATGTTTAATTTCAGACAGTTTGTTAATCTCCAGGCTGCTTGTATTGCCATGTTATTGCAAGTGGCTGTTGTAATAATAAAGATGCATGATATACACGGTGTTGTGATGAGTGCACTTGTCCAACTACATATGTTTATATACATGAGAGAGAAGAAATGAAGAATGAAGAAAATATATTATAAAGTAGGAAAAAAAAAACAAGGACATGGGCTGATTCTATAGTTGGTGTTTAAATTAATAGAAGTCATGCAGAAAACATACATGGGCAAAAAATTGGAGAAAAAATCACATGCACAATGGATGTGCTGTATCAACAGAGTTTTCATTCCAACTCAATAACTATCAAGCAACATCTGCAACAACTGGAAAACAAAATAGCTAAAAGCATAAACAAGAAATGAAGAGAGGGGACTAGCTCTTGAACTGCAAACTTCTTCATAATCATCTACAGCAAATTTACTCTGAGAGACTAAAGCACAAAAGTGTTATTCATTCTTTTCCAAAGCCAACACTATTGTCAAATGTAATGACATGCGGATCCGATACAAACTCAGACCAAAACAGAGAAGTTTGCCGGGATTTTTATTAGAAAAACTTCATGGAACGACAAGTTTCAGAAGACAAGCTACAAGAAACAGACAAATGGTAGAAGAAACCTCTTTTCAACAGAAACTCTCTAGCCATTGTTCTGCTAGTCCTTCACCAGTCGTATGGAATTCATGCTCTTTGCTCAACATAAGAACCAGAGAGTCCAGAAGTTCCAAGGACAGTAACCTACATTTTTTGGAAAGAGAAGCAAGGTAAGATCACTACAACGCAGAACAGAACACATTTAAAGAAGTGACAGGATTCAAATTCTTGTTATGAAGTTTTATACATAAGCAATTATTAACTCTCGATCCTGAACCTCAAGCTAATTGATGAGAATGGTTGATTTTCAGTGACAATATTCCTTCAAGTGGCTTATTCCTGCTTTCAGATCTACCTAATCAATTAGGTTAGGAATTGTTCCTACTTCCCAATGACAATAAGTATATGGTGTATAAGTCTAATGAGAGACAAGATGATGCATACTGTATCAGATAATAATATCATAGTTATAGGTTCAAGTAAAGGAAGGGACACCCCCTCCCCCATTTAAATTGTGCACTCAAAAAAAAAAAAAAAACACTCATCAAGAGAACCAAATGGGATAAATTTTTCATTGGATACATTACTAACATATACAATCTATTGGGAAGAAACTCCAGTTTTCTATTCAACCATATGAAGAGGAATATACCTTTGACCAGTCAGCTTCAAGGCCACCACACCTCATTTTCAAGTATATCATCTTTGATCCCAACTCCGTTTCAACTTTCTTCTTCAAATAGGTCTCATTTGGCTCAAATGCAGCCAAATACTCGGTGTATCTGTTGAAGAGCGTTTTTATTGCCTTCTGATATTCTTCTGGCAGTGGTCTCACATTCTGCCAAAAAACTGATCGTCAGCATTCCACAATATTGAAAAGATGGACCCTGTCATCATTCATATTACCTCGCCACTAATTCCAATAGCATCATCCAATTCCATTTTCAGTGACATAACAATCCCAGTAAACTCTTCAACAGCCTCTGCTGCTCGTAAAACATTTTTCAGAGAATCCTGGGCAGCTTTGTCTTCCGTACTCTTGGACAATGCTTTCTTCACATCATGGATGACTGCTGCTGGAAGGTTATCCCAGTTTGTAGCCATCAAATCTTTAAAAGCACGTTTAATCTGTGGGTCTTCAATCACAGGAAAATGAGAAAGATCGTTGCTGAAAGAACGAATACCCCCAAGGTGTTGAGCATAAGGAAGCTGAAAATCTACAGAAAAGAAATGTAAAACGTAAATAAGTGGCATGAAACAAAAAAGAATCTTTTCAACAAAAGTCTTCATAGGCAGGCAAATATATTAATGGATAAATCCCAACAGAATCATTAAACAGTAGGTAGTTGCAGTCAAAACATATTTATTATTTCTTGGCTATTTATCCATGCTATCAGCAAGATGCATATAGCCATTGACCATGTGCAACTTTACAGATCATACATATGATCAGTGTAAACACGAAATCAGAGACATTCGAATTTCAAAACCCTAGATCAGTCCATGACCCTGTAATTACAAAAAGGCAAAACGGAAGATGTTCTGCTACAAAGGAACTGAGGGTGGAAATAGGAACACAGTACATCATAAAACCTCGAATCTAGGCCTATAGCTACAACAAAGATTCCACTTTGGTTGAAAGACCATGTTTCTCAGTTAGATTATGATTCTTAGATGTTTATGGCTTCTATTACTACTAGAAAATACACCCGTGCGTTGCACGAACTTATTTTATATGTAAAATTTTAATAATATAATAATGATTTATTAGGTTGTTGTTATAAAATATTAAATAAAGACTTATTTTATGATTGAAAATATTAATATATTAGAATAAATAAATTTTATGCAAATACAAAAATTGTAAAGGAAAAATACATTTAGTCTTTTATTAGAGCTTTTTAATGTGCACGGTCTTCTAGAATTTTGGAGAGAATTAACCGGAACTCCTTTAGTATATTACTAGATTTACACCCGCGCATTGCACAAACAAATATTCTTTAAAATAATATACAAATAATCCAATTCAAAATAATATGTTATTGAATAATAATTTATATTTCTATGGTATGTATATAAATAATCACATAGAGAATTTTCATGTTTGAAAAAAAATATTATTGTAGTCCGCTTGAAATAATACTAATTGCATATTGAAAATATATGAAAAATAATGAACTTACAAAATTATAATTTCACTCACAATATTTATCCATATTTTTAATATAATATCTTACTATATGCTTTCTAGTTTATTTAGACCACCTAGTCAAGGTATTGATGATCAGACAGCTGCGCAATAAATAGATTGTTCTCTTTGAGATTTTCTATCATTCTTCATCTTAGGAGCTTGCACATACAAGAAGGGTGCTATTATTATCATACGATTGCTGCCAAGGTAAAATATCTACCTATCTTCCCCTATCTATCTTTTGGAGATAATCAAAATGCAGGCATTTCACTTTCATATTTGCAGCTTACAAATATATGACTATAAAAATCGAAGGTTAATTAACTCCACTCTTCACCCTTTCTTTTTTTTATAGGAAAGAACTCCTATAATCCTTATTGCATATCGGCAATTTAAGAATCAGCAGGTAGCGTTGCAATATCACTAAAGACAACGCTAAACGGAAAATTAACAATTTAGCTAGAGAATTCCACCATCTATTCCCCGCATCGAGAGAAAATTTACACATTTACTCTACCACAGCAACAGTCCCAATCTAACACAAATTACTCCATAAAATAAATAAATAAATAAAAGAATTACTTTGATTAGGAGTAGAAGCGGGGGCTGAGGGTGACAGGAAATGGAGACGGCGGGTGATGTGGTTGACGGCGACGCTGGAGGCGGCAGAGGATGAAAATACTTGAGATCTGCGGAAGATGGAACGGCTCAACGACCTCATCAACATCATTTTCTCCATTTCTTACCCCTTTAACCCAACCTAAATGCTCTGCTCGAGAATCGAATGTAAGATTTTGCGTGAATTTGGAATGGGTTTGATCTTGACACTTCCGCTTTCGAGTGCTTATTCTCGTTCTTTCTAATTCATTAATTTACCCTTAGAATTTACGTCTGTGACATTTTAACCTCTTTAAAAACTAAATATTGCAATTTACTAATCTTTAAAGTTGAACCTCGGCTTAAAATATATATATATATATTAATTGAACACCCACCCACCCACCCACCCTTACACCCAATGTCCATGAAAAAGCTTGAATTCATGATTTTTTATCACATGTAAGTTAATTTAACCACTACACCCTGAACAAGCAAATGGATAAATCTCTGCTTTCTTCATTAAAGTTATTTCCCCAAGTCCTCATTGATATAATTATAATATTATTTATTATTAAAAAAAGAGTCAAATCATCCATTAAGAATTAGAAAGATGAATTCCTAATTTAACATCTGAAAGTTCTCAATAAAATTTTCAATACAGATCTAATATTAAAGTTTTGGATAGAGAATTTTATAATCTTCACTTCCTTAAAAGATTTTTTTGGATATTTCAAATACTAAATTGAAATTCATCTTTTATGTTTTGAATAACTATTTTAAAGTTCTGGATTAATAATTAAACATTTTATTATGTGGATGGATAATCAAACTATTTTTTTAAGTTTTGGGTTAATAATGAAACATTTCCAAATACTATAACAATAATTGTAATTAAAATCTTATGCTAGGTAAATGTGTTTAGTAGTAATAGAGTTTGGATCCAATACTAATTATATAGTTTATGCTTAAATATAAATGAATCTCAATCCTGAAATTGATCGCGTCAATAGTTGAAATAAAAAATGCTAATTATTTGAATAAATATAATTTATCTAACTATTATAAGCATAAGATTCTGATTTTTTTTAATTTAGAACTTTATTTTATTTTTCTAGATGAATGGTTTATTGATTCATCCTATTTAAAACAAACTCACTTTTCGCACATAATTATATATTTGCGTACTTTATTTTAGATAGATCACGCTATTATACATACGGTACAGATTACTGAATTCGCTAGAAATTAGTTTGTTAAATATAAAAAAATAGGGAAATATATCTCAAATTTTTCACAAATTAAGAAAATATATTCCAAGATTTTTTGTTAGGAAATTTTGTCCTAAAAGTGTCACGTGGTGCTGATGTGGCGTTGACCTAAAGCTAAGCAGTGCCCCATCAGTGTCTTGTGGCAAATGACATGACATTTTTATTTTTAATTTTTTGATATATTCTAATTCAATTATTAATATTTTTATATATTAGTTTTTGCAACAATATTTTTGTTTTTTAATTAATTAATATATATATTTATTTTTTTCACTAAAATATTATTAAATAAGAAAATTATTAGTTAAAAATAACATTTATTTTTAGTTCCTAAATCAAAATAAATGAATATTCATTTTTATTAAAAAATTTAATTTTCAAATAATACTTTTTTTTGTTTATTAATATTTAACAAAGAAAAGGAAAATATGATATATATATATATATATATATATATATATTAAATAATACATTTATTTTTAATAATATCTTAATGAGTAAAATAAATTCATAATTAAATTAAAACATATTAAAAAAATTAAAATCTTATTTAAAAATAAAAGTGACACGTGGCACTTATGTGGCATTGAGTCAAAGCCACATTAGCACCACATGACACTTTAATGCTGAGCTAACAACTAAGAGAACTAAACTTTGGATATAATTCCCTAACAGAAACACCTATTATATATTTCCCTAATTTGTGAAAGTTGGGGATATATTTCCCGATTTTCCCTACTACATAAACCTTAATTTTTTAAATTATTGCTCAGTAAGCAAAATATAATTCAGAAATCAGATATTCTCATAAATTGTAAAACAAAGTGGCATAAGCAACTTCACCAAATGATTTTCTAAATTCAGGAGGTTTCAACAGATGATCCACTGAACTAAAATGATTCAATATAGAGAGATTTGCAACCATTGGCACCTATTCTCTGTTAGTAGTGTTCAGCTATCATCAGATAACCTGGTTTGCTCTGCATTTATCACTTGAGATACGATTTCTTGAGCTTCGGCAAGGGCATCCTCATTATCGTCTGCAGCGTACAGAATCTTCTTTATCGCCACAGCCATCTGCAAGAAGTTGGAGAGAAAGAGATGGATGAGTTTAGTATACTACAGTGCTAGGTTTTCCATGATATAATAAGAGAACAAGAATAGATGATAATCACAGAGTCTAGAGGGATTTTTCACTGATCCTGAGTTTTTTTTGGACATTTCTGATCCCATCATGCCAGTTGAGGTGAAAATGGATTAGGCGAATCTTTGGAAATGATATACAGTTCATCCTAGGTAACTGATGGATTGAAAGTTCAGAAATTACTACACGTATATATTTACCATAATTAATTAAATCATGTAAATAATCTACATCTTAATTTTTTGGATCTGCATGGAAAGGAGCTATTGCATGTAGAGTAATGTAAGCTCATTCTTTAGGGTCTCCAGTTGCGTAAACTCTCTATCATGATTAGCTGTTGCATGTAGAAAGTAAGAGTTGAAAACATGCCCCAAATAATTACCACTGGTTCCAGTTCAAGAAAAGGTGATTACACATTGGAGTTCTTACCGGAAGATTTTCTAACTCGGGAGCCTGACAGAGTACTTCTACATCACGTAATTTGGCAAAGTAGAAGTCCCTCTCCTTTTCCAAAAGATCAACAGAAACCTTGAGATCCGTAATCTGAAATAATATAACCTCGTCAATATGAAGCATAAAATTGAAGTTCGAGAGAGAAGTGAGATCAAACTCCTCTAATAAAAACACATAGCAGAACACTTCTAAATTCAGTGGCAAAAATGTAAAGAGATGTGGACTGATATTATGTATTCTACTAAGAAGACAAAAGTAATGATAGATTATTGTAACAAATTAGAGTATTAATGTCTAGAGCAGATGAGACTAACAGAAAAATGTTGCATAAAGATATTTCCCTTTCATATTATCAAAGGTACCAAAATTGAAGGTGATATGGCCAATGAGAACATTCTGGAAAACAATGAACGAAAAAAAGTACAGCAATATTACCTCCTTTGTCAATGCTTGTATATCCGCTGAGCTATTGGCCCCTAACTTCATATTCTTGGCACCAGTGCCTGAAGAACAGAATATAATGAGCACATATGCTTTTAAGTTATATGAAGAAAGAGGGAAGATAAAAAGAGGTATTACTTGTAGTCCTTCTAAGTACCACCGGATCTTCATCACATGAACCAGAGTTGGCAGAATTGTTTGTTTGTAATGACTTAGAGTTCTTCTGGGGACCCCTGATACTTCTATTTCCACCTTTATTTCTGCGCTCTACAGGGTTGTAATTCCTGGAAACACAAGTAAGTAGACAAAGAATATGAATTTTGGTATCTAGCTTCAGTTGCAGTGAGTAAAAATCCAGTACTTAAGAGATGGTTTTACTCGTTCATTAGACCACCGTTTATTGAATCACAATAGCGTTTCAGCCATTGCAGGAACTCCAAGTTGTCCAGTGGTCTTGCTTTGACAAGTCTGTTGACCTCAATATGCTGAGACAGTCATAAAGAGAAAAGTGACTACATATTCTCATATGATAAATAACAGTCTTTCCATAAATGTTAAGTATTTGTTAATTTTCAATACATTTATAAACAAATCAGAAAAATGTCACTTTGGAAAGTTTCAGTGAATAAGCTGGAGTTGGGCAAGCAATCATTTCACATTTTATTTTCCTAGGAAAGCACTTTATAATAGAACAAAATATATACGTCACCAACTTTACACTCCAATAATACATAGACTCATAGAGAGAGGTTATACAACGCTTATTATACTGGAAGTTGTTTTAGCTCTAGAAGTGTTATCATACAAGTAATACTAGCGTGACATTGAAAAAATTAATAATGAATAAAGATGTGGGAACCAAAGTCTACCTTGTCAATTTTGAGTTTGGTAAAAACATCTTGGAGTACTTTGTAATTCTGGATGAAATCATATTCAGTCTTACCATCGAAGTTTACCTACAATAGAATGATGTCAGATTAGCCTCAGAATTAGGCAGAGGGGAAACCAAAAAGAAGTGAGAGAATGAAGTCGCCACCTTGTGCATGGGAACCACTCCTGGGTGGGTCATGTCCATCATCTGACATTGCACAGCCCCAGATGCAGCCTGAATAAATGTGTGCAATGAGAATATAGCACAATATTAATCACATACAGCTCTTCAGTCAACAAAAAGTATATAGAGCATTTGCAGGCAATTCCACATGAGAAGACAGAAATATGTTCATGATGTTGATATAAATTTCTGGTCATAACTATACACATACACCTACATGTGTGTATCCAAATTCTCAGCGAAGCAACAGAGCCCTTCAGAGAGAAAAGTTATTATTCTTTTACTCAGTAAAATTTGCACATGAGCATCCTATAGCCTCAAATCCTAGGTTTAATAATCAACAAGAAAATGGATGAAGCTGCCACCAAAAGGATGATCTATCAAGTTCTTCTATTAGGTGAGCAGGTATTACTTCCAAAGGTCCATAAAAAAACCCAATGCTAATCTTTATACAAGACGTACACTTGGATAGAAGAATACTCATGCAAATTGTTGTCAGTTTGAGAAATCAAGATAAAAGGATCTAACCATTTCTGCTAACTCGTTTTGCATCTGTATGTTATCTGCCTAAAAATTTGCAGTTTTTTATGAACCCTAAAAACCAATGCAACAAGTTACAACTATGCAATACCAAATTGTACGCAATCTGTGAAGTTATATATAAATATCGGTCATGTAAAAATTCACCGCCTAGGCTCTAGGCGGCCCCTACCCAAACTGAAAACCTTCAAATCCCCGTGTCTAGGCGGTTTGGCGAGTAATCAACGCATAGGCGTCGCCTATGCAGCCTAGCCCGCGTAGGTTCCGATTTAGGTGGCCGACTAGGGGTGCTTAGGAGGGCTAGGCGCCGCCTAGTCAATTCAAGTACCCAATTTTTATATTTTCTTAAAACAATAATTAAAATTTTTATAATTTTAATTTTTAGTTATTAATAAATATATATTATAAATATTAAATATAAAAAATCAACTTGCCGATTAACTACTACCTATAAAACGCCTAGACCCTGCCTAGGCGCTAAGCCCCATCCGAGCTTCCGACTTGCGCCTAGCAATTTTTACACCCATGAAAAATATATATTGAGTTTATCATAGAGCAAAAGGGACACTCAGACATTCACATTTGGCCATGGCCAAAGTATGTCAAATGGTTCAACAGAGTAAATCCAGATATCAGCTCTCATAGCACGACAATTAAATGTTCAGGAAGTACTAACCATGGTATATTCATAGTGAATAAACTAAAAATGAGAAAAAAGACCTTACCCAAAACGAAAAAGCCATGACAGACTTATGGAACCTAAGTCAAAATAAATACACAGAAGCACTGAGCTAGATTTTTCGAGATCGATCTAGTATAACAACAGGACCAACTATATACAAAGGTTAACTTGAATTAGATGATTCCACACAAGTCAATGTTTTTGAACTGAAAGTTTGGTTAGTACTAATACTTTGTGCAACTTATACCTAAGCACTTTGGGGTTAGATCTGTTTCAGCATCTATAAGAATAACAGTACAATGAATATCATTTTTTTCTCCTTTCAAAATTTCAGGTTTCATCCTAATGTATCAAATCCCCTGTCTATTTCTCAATAAAATTTTCAAGACGCAACTAAAAAACGGAAAAGACAAGATTTTCAATTTTATTTTCAAGATGCTTAACCCTCAGAAATTGGCCAAAAAAGTGGTTTCATTTCATGACAGCAAAAAACAGGAGAAATCTCACCAAATCACCAAATGTACACATTTTTTTGTCGAGATGAGTTCCTAATTTGCAGTGAATAATAGAATTAGCAAAGAACATAAATTCCCACCAAAATTCAAAAGATAGAAGAGGGAGGGAGGCTTTATAGCACAATGAACCAAATTATACCGGATATTAGGTAAAACCAGAATACTCAAATGAGAAGTTTACGAGACAAGGAAAAAAATAATCAATTTCAACCAGCATACTATGAACAATTAGAAACAACATACGAGCATAGAAATGGCCACATTTGCGAAATAGTATGTGAAAAAACAAATCCCACTGGAAATGGTTTTTATTAATTCATCACCATTGTTACTACAACCTTACCTCTTCAATACGAGTGAGATTAAGCTGAAGCCTGTCGTTAATCCAGCCAAGAATCTCATTTCTCCCCACAAAGTATGCACTATCCATAATCCCTATATTTGCTGCCATTTTAATTATTTTTTTCAAAAATAATCAAGCAGCTGGAGACAAACGAACACCCCCTACTGAAATTCTTCAACGGCTAATTCAAGATTTCAACATGCAAAATTACTTTTCTTCGCTGTAGCAGCTTCCGTTTAGAGAGAGAAAGAAGCAGAGGGAGAGAGGGAGCTCTTATTCTATATTTCAAATTAAGAATTATGGTTGAGGAAGAAATTCTTGATTCGTGATTTAGAAAAAACGTGATTTTTTGTTCAAATTAAAGAAGATATGATTTATTGCTATTTTTGGTTCAAATTTAAAAAAGATGTTAATATTTTAACCGTTTATTGCATATAGTTTTTCCTTTTCATTCGTTTATTTTTTTAGTAAATTATTTTAAAATGGTTTATTAAAATAACTATTAGAACCGAATTTATTTGGATTGAATAGGATGAAAATTTTGGGGTTAGTCTATCAACTAATAATACGATGATCTACAATTTTTAAATAAAATAAAATATATAAAATTATAAATTATATCTTTAGGTTGAAAATTTCGGGGTTAGTCTTTTGAATGGCAAAGTCTCAGATGAGACGGTCTCATCATTTTTATTGCGAAACGAATTTAATGAAATGATGTATTTCTTTATTGCAAATGATGTATTTCTTTGTTACAAATAATGTAATTCTTAAAAATGAAATGATGTATTTAACTTATTGAAATGATGTATTAAGGTCTGTCTCACAATAAAAAAATAGTTTTATCGTCTCTCAGGAGACGAACTCCTTTTGAATTAATTAATTCAATAGTACTCGATTTCCAATTATATTGGTAATATTGTAGAAGAACAAAATTATATTTGGATTGTGTAGCGTTGTTAATAAGAGTAAAAAGTGAATAATATTTTTAAATTAGCTATTTAGTAGGGTTGTATGGTATAAAATATGTTTATTTGGGTTGGGCTGAATAGAAAGAATTAATCTTTTTAATCGATCAAGTATGAATTAAATTACATCGCAGCTTGACTGGTTTAACCCGTTTGGGCCGCTAATTTGGTGGGTCCAGCCCATTCAGTCTATTTTTTTAGGAGTATTATTATTTTAGAAAAAGAAATACTCTCCATCCGTTCCAACTTAATTGTCACACTTTCCTTTTTCATCTGTCGCAGCTTAATTTTCTTGTTACTAAAAAATGTTATTTTTTTATACTCAATAATAAAATATTAATTCCACTTAACATACTCTATACTCACACTCCTTGGTTATTGTGTCTGGTCAACTCGGGACAGAGATAGTATAATTTAATTATGACAAAAAAAATTACAAGAGACGGTGAGACATTTCGAATGAAATGCATGTTACACTACGCACATTCCGAATGAAATACATATTCCAATTGGAATGCTTATTTATGCATACCTAGGGGTGGAAATAGGCCGGACCTAGGTAGACTTTGCTCCGATAGGTCTGGGCCTTCGAAAAATTCACTAAGCCTGGGCCTGACCTATTTACTATCATAGGCTTTTATAAAGTCCTTAGCCTGACCTTTTTAGTGATATAGGCCAGGCTTCTATCCTACTTGAGTTCTATTTAAGCCTATTTAATAATTTTTTTAAAAAAATATTTTTAAATTAAAGATACATTATTTATTTTATAAATTAGAATATATATATATATAGAGGAGGGATCATGTAAAAAAAAATCCTCCTGTGAAAAAAAAGAATGAATCATGTCCATCAGATCTAAAAAAATCAATGGTTGATATTGAATCAAGCAACAACTAAAACACAATCAAACAACAAAATAATCAAGCAACAACTAAAGCACAATCAAGCAACATTGCAATCAAGCAACAACCTGAATACAATCAAGCAATGCCATAAATGTAATCAAGCATCTTTCTCACTTTCTCACGTTAAGAGTTTTCTCACTAGATCCGCTCCCTATATATATATATATATATATATAACTTAATAAAAATAAGAGAAACTATGTAAATCTATTTCAAACTTGAAATGAATTCTTGAATCTATTTCGAATTTTAGAATATAAACTACAAGTATAAATATTCAAGGTGTATTAAATTATAAATTTAATTTTATATATACAATAATAAATATATTTAATAATTATATAATATATTATTTAAGTAGGCTGGCCTGTTAGGCTTGAAACGGCGGATTTGAAGCTCGAGCCTAAGCATGTTTAATTATATAGGCCATTAAAGTAGCCCAAGTCTGGCCTTTTTACGAGATAGGTCGAGCCTATGTAGGCTTTAAGTAGGTTGGACCGTAGGCCCCTGTCGGGTAGCCTGGTCCGAGTGCAAATGATAATTTTCAACATAGTAAATAATGTAATGTAACGCCCCGACCCCAGGGCCCAAACGAGCTCACCCGAGGTCGGCCACATTACCCACCAATGGTCTCGAATGACTTCCAGACTGACGGTTGACCCCATAAATCAACACAAGTCCTTCCCAGCGTGTTTTGTCCTTACTCACACGCACCCTAAGAAACTTCCCAAGGGGTCACCCATCTTAGTTCTACCCCAGGTCAAACACGCTTAACATTGGAGTTTTCATAGAATGTGTGCCGGAAAAGATGATGCACCATGTTGGTATGAGTAGCACTTATCAAATCCATTAAGCACATTCATTCTTGTTTAGCCAGAATCCTTTCTCATTCCAGTGTGGCTCTATTCATTCATGTCACCCTCCGCACACCTATCGGAAGTCTTACGAGAGCTGCTCATTGTCCGTGCTTCTCATGCACCGGTGATCACTCCTTGCTCCAGCGTCGGATTGTCACATGTATTTATAAAATATATTATATCATACGTTGAAATACATTATTTGGTTTCCTTTAAGAATGTATATTCTTAAAGGAATGCACTGTGTGTAAAACATATTGCGAATGAAATGCAAACAGAATACGCGCAATGTAAAATGAATTTTGTATTGAATGCGCTCAAAAGCACACGTTATGCAAGAGACTCATAAAAAAAACTGAATTAAGATTTTTTATATATTTCATATCATGAATTGAGAATCTTTAAGGTTTTGAATTGAAAACTCATTGTAAAAATTCAACATCAATAATTTAACTATTTTTTTAAGTTCTCAATTAATAATACTCGATTTTTTAATTAAAACTTTTACTCCAATTTATATTTTGACTTGTTGGTTACGGTCTAACAATCAATTTAAGCAGATTCCTACTTCTAATAATATTTTAAAGCATATTCTCGCCAGTACAATCTTTAAGATATCTATTAAAGTACCCTTAAAAAAACATCTATTAAAGTATTTTTAATTCTTCAAAGGGCTTTTTTGATATTGTATAAGGTCAAATATTTAAATATATTTTAAATTATGTATAATTTTTAAATTTAATAATAAGCTATCAACATTTTCAAATTAAATAACTAAATTATGCAGATATAAAACTAGACTTTTCTCCTGTAGTATAAAAAGTAATTAGGTTCACAAAATTCCATGTTATTAAATAAAATACCTAATGTATTTATAAATGATGTTGTTTGGGATTTTAGAATACCGTATTTTTTATGCTTTTTTTATTTTTTGACAAAAGATTTCGAAATATCTCAACATGATTTATTTGTCATGTAACAACATCATTTAGAAATATACGTATTGTTGAGGTTCGATTTCACGA
>JAPKLW010002287.1:8235-37536 GCA_026898455.1 Plectranthus barbatus | reverse complement strand
GGCGAGGCTCTAGTCCGACCGCTAGCGAAGCTTAGACTTGGGCAGATCCTCAGTGTCTTGATGACGTTAGCGGGTCAGTTTTGCGAGTTGGACTTGTTTGCGCGGGCCGATTTGTCGATTGGGTCTGGGCTCGTGGGCCTGGCCCCAACACGTATAATTTATTTGTAATCACCAAAAAATATGTTAGGCCCTATATTTGTATAATTTAAAATAGTTTGAAAAATATGCATAATTTATAATACATTTAAATATTTGATAATCAAATTATTAAAAAACTATAAAGTATTTAATTAGATTGTTGAAAACACCGACGCATCTCAATTAATGCTAAATATATTTATTATTTTAATAATCTATAAGAAATACAATCAAATACCAAGAAAAGTATTTTAGTGTTTTACATATTAATTTCATGTTTGAACTCATTGCCCAATTAAATAATTAGCTCATTTAAATTATATGACTCAAGTAGTGATATTAAATATATTTCATCTTGTCTTGACCCTGATCTTTGAAGGACAGTGTACCTAAATTGTTTTATAATTAATTGGTCATGAGTGTACAGAATGAGACACTAAAGATCTATTTAAATTGCACACTCAATTAAGAAAATATATTTCATCTTTCCATATACATATACATATGTATATTATAATCAAATAATGACATGAAAATCAAAAGGCAAAATATTTAGTGAGCTACACAAATATCTCAAAGTTTACGTTGGGCCCAAGCATCAATTCATTGTTAGGGAAATACCAACCGAATATCTAACAACAGTGATATTCAACAGAAATAAATCCAACAATTTGCAACACATAGGCTCCATATATCTCATCATATGCACTTTTTAGAAAGAATGAATAAATTACGATATTTTTTATATATAAAATACTCAATCATAACCTTCAATTTACGTAAATAATCATGGAGCTTTCAAAACCCTAATTCTAAAAACATATATACCACACTATCTACATTCTTTATTTAAATCTTACATAATATGAGATAAAATATGTTTGGAATTGAAATACAAGATATAAAATAATAATAATAATAATAATCGCAAGCTTATAAGTGTTGGAGGAGTGTCCAAATAGCTTCTGCATCAACAGTTCCAGAAGCCAGAAGTTGAGATAGTCTCTCACTAAGTTCATCCACCTCTTTCTGCAGTTTCTTCAGGTAATTGCATGTCTCCTTCAAAATATTTGATGTTGATACCTACAATATATATATATATATATATATATATATAGGAATTAGGCTCTTTATGTTAACTATTAGTAATTACTTAAATATCTTATACTTGATTTATTATTATTTTATGCCTTTTTTAAGATGCACCACCATCCATTTTAAAATATTTATAACCTTAGTCATCATTTATCTTAGAATCAAAAATAAAAAACTTAATCAGCATCAGGTATAGTAAAACTTCACATGAATGCTGACAGCTTCCAAATTAACACTAGTGCCTAGTAAAAAAGTTAAAATCTTTTGTTGATACCTTTTTTTTTTTGTTTTGACAACTGATCATTTCTATATTTTCTCTCTTTTCTCAAACATCTCTAGCTATGACGAAGAGGACATGGATTCGAGCTTCCATTATACCCGTAACTTATATACACGTGGTATGTACTGATGAAGCATACAATTGAACTGGAAACCTAAAATTCGAATCGTGTGGTAAAGGTTAACTGAAAAGATGAAGCAAAATGTGAGCATACCTTTGGCCTTGGGTTGCACCTTGAGCTGGAACCAGGCAACATCAATGCGTGCAGCTTCAAGATGAGACCATTGATCTCATCTTCTGTGATTCTTGAACTTCTGTCCCTTCTTCTACTTGGCATCTCTCTCTCTGAGGGGGAGTGTGAAGAAGGAGAGGGTGTTAAAAAGGGAAGGAGGTGTAGGGTTAGTTAGAAAAGGCCACGGACAGAAGCTGTGGAAGCACAAATTATTGTCAACTGAGGACCCACTTGTCTTTACGCAACAGTGCGCTTTGGCCCCACGACTTCTTCAATTTGTTTTGATACAAGGTCGTTTTTCGAGTTTCACAATAATTTTTGGCAAAAAACTCTTATGAATCTGTCTTACAATTATTAACTCTATTTATATGCGAATTAAATATATAATATTTTATTTTGTGATATTAAAAGATAACTGACAAAATTATATATTTTAGTATTTTAATAATTATTGATGTATATATATATAATTTTTATTCATCAGTATATATTTAATATATTATAATATAAGTTATTTTCTACATTTAAAAAAATAAATCAAATACAAAGTTTATGATTAAATTATTATCCTTTAAATAATATTATACCTGTAATATTTAAGAAATTAATAAGTAAAGTAAATTGGTGAGATGTAATATTTCAAAAGAAAATTATAAACATAACTTTTTTATATTTTAATTATTGTTTATTGTATATATATATAATATAATAATAATAACAATAATAAAATAAAATAAAAATCAATATAAGAAAATTTTGGTGAGGATAATTATTTTTAGATTATTCTCTTTCAATATATAATATATATATTAATATAGTTATAATATAATTTTTTAATATTATATATCCAATGTATAAATTTGATAAAAGTCAAAGTAAGTAGATAAAATACAAAGCTTATAAAAATAAGATATTATATTTGTATTGTTTAAAAAATAGTAAATAATAAATTATTTAGATATAATAATTTGAAGAAAAAGTGACAAATATAATTTTTTATATTTTTATTATTGTTTGTAATAGTATAAATAAAAATAAGATATTATATTTGTATTATTTAAGAAAGAATAAATATAATATATTAATGAAATATAATATTTTTAACAAAAAGTAACAAATATGATTTTAGTATATTCTTATTATTATTTATTGTATAACTAAGTTATAATATAATAAATAAAAAATAAAATAAATTAAAAGTCACATAAAATTTTGGCGGGAACGGTTACTTTGGTCACTACATTATATATATATATATATATATATATATATATAAGATTGTATTAATTTCATAAGTGATCCCTTAGATGTGAGAAGAGAATAAATACAATCCATTTAATGAGGCATGCGGAAGGTTGAGATTTAATTTTAGTCAAAAATTACAAAGTTGCATCAGCGACCTAAATTTAGTTGCATAGTGAGGACATTAATGACATAACGCGCACTCACAACTACCATGAATTAAAATCAAATTCCTTGATATTAGGGGACCACATCTTAAATATTATTTAATTTGTCTAAATATGAGGGGACCACATAATTTATTTTCTCACTATTAGGACATGCTTATTTGTTATTAACTTTATTCTCTCACCTTCAACATTGCTATAGAACTTTAAATAATTTTAGCTCACTCAATTTAAATTACTTTTTTGCATGTCATATATCAAATTAAAGATCATTTTATTATCTTTCAAACGAAATCCATATTGCATATGTTTGCAAAAATCTGATAACCCTATCAAACATAATGCAACTGAACCGGTCTATATAATATAAATATACAGATTTATATAATGCAACTTAAATAAGAAAATAAATTTTTTTGTCAAAATTTCAATTACCTCATAAATAGTCATGCAATTTATAGGCCTAAATAATGCATTTTTGTAGGTTTATATAATGCAACTTAAAGGTGGTATGATGAATTTGAGTTTTGAATCCATCATCTTTTTCTTATTTAGGTAACGACTTCTTCGATTTCCTCAAAGAGACGACGAGTACGAGCTAGCAGAGGAAAGAGAAGTTGTAATGAAATTGGGTGTTTGGTTGTTGGTAGGTGGTTGTATGAAATATTTGGATTTCATGCTCTGTTTCGTTTATTATTATTTCATTTGTCAATAATTTTAATTCATCAGACCACCTTTAAGTTGCATTTTATAAGCCTGTATATTTGCATTATATAGGTCAGCTTAGTTGAATTATGTTTGATGGGACTATCAAATTTCTGCAGCATATAGATTTTTTTTTTCAGATGTAAGTTGCATTATGTAAGCTTATAAATGTGCATTATATACATTTGTATAGTTGCAACATCTTATTTTTGCTATGATTATCTTATTTGAAACATATGCAATAGTGATTTTGTTTGAAAGATAATTAAATTATCTTTAATTTGATATATTGTACGTGGAAAAATAATTTAAATTGAATGATATATGATTATTTAAAGTTTTATAAAGAAATTAGATGATAGAGATTATGTAGAAGCAAAACACGTGTGTTTGATAATAAAGAGATTATGAAATTTATTGTGGTCCCTCATGTTTAACTTACCTAAATGCCTTTAATTATAATTTAAAATAAAAATAAAAGTTAAATTTCAAATTTTAAGAATCAATTTGAACCACTTATTTCATCAAATTAAAGGACAAGATTTATTCTCTTCTCCTATCTAAGATGACTTGTGATATGATCACCACTATATATATATATATATAGGGGAGTGATCATATGAGAACTCCCCTTACCATGTGAAAATAAGAACTAATCTCGGCCATCCATTTGGAGATCCAACGCTCAAGACTAAATAAATCCCGTCTGCATTATAGTGTATTAGAACATGCATTAAAGGGTAATTTTGTAATATTTTTTCTCTCTCCTCTAATATCATCCTAAATCTTTAAATGATCATATCTCCTTCGATTTAGATTATTTTTTAATGTATCCTATATCAAATTAAAGGTAATTTAATTATCTTTCAAACAAAATCCCTATTACATATGTTTCGATTTAAAAATCATCGTAAAAAAATGAAAATTAGTGATTATATGCATAATTCTCGTAACAGTACACGAATTCTTATATAATGAATGGAATTGCACAATATAATGCATGAAGTTATATTATATAATGCATAATATAATAGATAAAATGCAATAACTTTTTTCAGATAAAAAAATAAAAAATTCATTATCTTTGCATACTATAGATAATATCATTGTTGTTATACAAGTTGATCATATATTTCTTATTTTTAATTATGTATTTGTTTGTTATATTTTATAAATGTATATTACTATATTATATAATGCAGGTTTGTTGGGTATATAATGAATGTTTGCTAGGTATATAATGCATGCCGAGGTCAATATAATGCATGAAGTTATATAATGAATACAATTGCACAATATAATGCATGAAGTTATAGTATATAATGCAGAATAAGATAGATAAAATGCAACATGTTCATTTCAGCAAAATCATCATTCATCATTATATTTGCACGTGTTATGTATTATATAGCAATAACATATGAATTATATGAAAGTAATATAATTTTTCTTTAAAATAAAATTAATATCGTATATAATATGCATAATTCTCGTAACAGTACACGAATTCTTATATAATGAATCCAATTGCACAATATAATGCATGAAGTTATAGTATATAATGCAGAATATGATAGATAAAATGTAACATATTTATTTCAGCGAATTCATCATTCATTATTATATTTACACTTGTTATGTATTATATAAAAATAAAATATGCATTACAATGAAAGTAATATAATTTTTTTCTAAAACAAAAACAATATCATATACAAAGGAGGAAGTAATACCGTATAATGATAGTAATATTATTCTAAAATAAGAGTAATACCATATTATAATGTACGAAGATGTTTGTTAGGTATATAATGAATGTTTGGTATATAATGCACGTTTCCTATGCATATAATGCATGTTTCCTAGGCATATAATGCATGTTTGTTAGATATATAATGCATGTCGAGATAGAATATGCAAACAGAATCTTAAATAAGTACAAAATGACAAAAATACCCTATAATGCAAGTTTTTTGAGATATAATGACCGAAAATTTTAGTAAAATCCTGAGCGTTTATTCATCAAAATTAATGGCGAGGATTGATTCTTATTTCTTATGGTAAGAGTGGTTCTCACTGGATCGCATCCCTATATATATATATATATGGGTGTGTTAAAGTGACACGTACCCCTTTAGATGAGAGAAGAGAATGAATCTAAGCCCTTTATTTTGTAAATTGGATGATTAGGATCAAATTTAAAATTAAGATTTAGATTTGACTACATGGGTATTTTAGTCATTTTTGGATAGATATTAGATTTGACTTATCTAATATTAGGGGACCGCATCTCACAATTATCTCTCTTCATCATACGTAATTGTTTTCTCTTTATTCTCTCTCCTTTTAGATTTTTGTAAAATTTTAAATAATCACAATTCATTCAATTAAAAATATTTTTTCATGTATGGATCATACATCAAATTAAAGATAATTTAATTCTCTTTAAAACGAAATCCCTATTGGATATGCTTTGAATATGATATCATAGTAAAAATAAAAACTAGTGAGTTTATTCATAAATCATGTATTAATGCAGAGATAATGCAACAAAATATAAAGGATAATGCAACAACTAAAACTAAATAATGCAACATAAAACAATGGCTATGTAAAATTGTAACATTAATAAGTTGAAATAAATAATACAACAAAATATAAAGAATAATGCTATAATTAAAACTAAATAATGCAACATAATATGAAGTTTAGACAATTGCATACATAAAACTGAAATATTAATAAATTAAATTTAATAGTGCAACAAAATATAAAGGATAATTCAATAACTAAAACTAAATAATGCAACATTATACGAATTATAATTTGATGAGTGACATTAATAAGTTGAATTGAATAATGCAACTTAATATAAAAGACAATGCAATAACCAAAATTAAATAATGCAAAATATAAAGGATGTCTTATGTAAAACTGAAACATTAATAAGAAAAATTAAATAACGCAACATAATATGACCGATAATGCAATAACTAGAACTAAATAATGCAACATAATATGCTAGATAATGCAATTATGTATGTAAAGCTGAAAAATTACAAAGTTTTATTTTTTTACTGTGATTTTTTATGCTAAACATATGCAATATGGATTTCGTTTGAAAGATTATTAAATTGACTTTAATTTGATATATGATACATAAAAAAATAATTTAAATTAAGTGAGTTATGATTATTTAAAGTTTTATAAGAAATTTAAAGGAGTGAGAATATTGAAAAAAAATAAAACTTTAGTTGGAGAAGAGAGAGATTATAAGATTTTTTGTAACCACCATATTTTATTTACCTAAATATCCTTAATTATAGTTTATAATAAAAAACAAATCAAATATAAAATTTAAAATCATATCTCAACCATTAGATTTGACAAATCAAAGATTCATATTTATTCTCTTCTCCTATCCAAAAGGGACTTGTGATATGATCACCACTATATATATATATATATATATATATATATATATATATGGATGCATTATATGGTTACCTTATCTCCATATGTTATATGAGGCCAAATCCTAGCCTTTAGATTAAGATTTCAACGATTGTGATTTAAATTGAAAGTGAAGAATTTTCGGTGCTTTATCTAATGTAACGTACTACATTATTGGGTATAATAGTAATTTTGACCCACGATTTTGAATTATCTGAAACAAAAACCACATCCCCCAAAATTGCATTTTTCCTCTCTCCTTTAAATTTTTTTTAACACTTTAAATAATCATAACTCACTCAATTTAAATTATTCTTTCACGTATTATATATCAAATTAAAGATAATTTAATTATCTTTCAAACAAAATCCATATTACGTATGTTCGAAATAATATATTCATCGTAAAACTAAATAATGTAATAGCCTAAACTAAATAATGTATCATAATACAAAGGATAATGTAATGATATATTTAAAAGTACTGTGACAGTAATAAGGAGAATTAGATAATGCAAATAGATGAGCATAGATAATGCAATATAATATGAAGAATAATGTAATGACATATTATGTTGCATTATCTGTATTCATCGCGCATTATCTAATTCTCCTTATTAATATTACAACATCACATTATCCTTTGTATTAAGTTACATTATTTAGTTTTAGTTATTGCATTATTTAATTTTACTACGATTATCTTATTTCGAACATATGCAATAGAGATCTCATTTGAAAGGTAATTAAATTATATTTAATTTAATATATAATGTGCTATGAATGTTACATTATTTATGACGAATATGCTGCATTATTTGTTTACAATTTCAATATTATATAAAAACCAGGAGTCATATTTAAAAAATAAAATAAAAATACGCTATAAAAGATAATGTAGTAGATAAAGAATAAATAATATATCAACTATTATATAGATAATGTAACATCTACATGGTAAAAGTTGGTCGTCTGGCAGTCGCCAAGAAATTGCAACACTGTGCATAATAGATACCTAAGACCACCATCAACTGTTAGCTGCGAAAATACCGACGAAGACCAGCCGAAATAGACGCTTACGAAGAGAAAAATAGTCCAAGCTAGACTAGTGAAGTAGAGCCACCGCAATACACCAGAACAAGAGCATGAAAGTTTTTCCCCAAATCCTCAAAATCAAACCAGGCATAATAGAGACAATTGCCAGAAACCGACGAACACTGTCACAAGAACACAGATAAACTAAGACAGAGAATTGTCATACCACTAGTAGAAATTAGAAACCTATGGCTGACAAATCATTGATTTTTTCATCGTCGTTGACGCTTGTAAAAAATTGACGAAGTACCACCATGGAGAAAATGAGATGCGATGCTTATGAAAAAAAATAAAAAAGAAGAAATAAAGGTGGAAAGTTAAAAAAATTGATAAGGAATATAATTAGAGCCTAAAAATAAGGATTACTTAAGACATGTTTAATTTTATGCCACTTAAACAATGACAAATTTAACCTTAATAAATAATTAAATATAAATAGAAAGTCAAAATCAACATTTTAAAATTTAATCTGGGCCACATGTTAAAAAAAAAATAAAAGGCCTTAATTTGACCTCATATAACATTTGGGATGTGGGTAACATATGATCACCACTCTTTCTTTCTCTCTCTCTGTCTCTCTCTCTATATATATATATAGCGGATCCTATGCTAAAAAGTTGTTTGTGCTAAAATGCTAATAATGCTAATTAGCTAGTATATTATGCTTGTTTAGTTTTAATATTATGCATCATTAAACTGCATAACCACCCACATCAAAATAAATAACTGTCAATCTAAAAAATTCAATCTTGGCCATTCATCCATCAAAATCAAGGGTCTAACACTTATTCCTATTTAGCATCCTTACATTTTTTAGTATTTGATCTCTTCCCTATATATATATATATATATATATATGGGTGCATTCAATGTTGAACATATGTCCATGAATGAACAGAGACCAAAATCCAGCTCTTCATTTCGAAAATAGACGTCCATGATTTTCTGTTGTCATTTACCATCGTCGATAGCTTCTTCTATGATTGGGGTGTTATGGCGTGAATATAGTAGCAAGCCGTGGAAGGGATTTCGTTTCTTCTTTGCAGGAGAGAAGATTTGGAATGATGAGAAGGATTTTTTTGTTTAATTCACGTTGAGCAGGAATTCAATAAATAAAAAAGAATTTGGAAAGATTTGTTTAATATTTGATTTAGCATGAAATTAAGTAACTGTCTATTATATAAAATCTACCAAAAAAATTAACATAATATTTTCTTCCCATTACACCCTTTCAATTAAATAAATAAAAATTCTACCTACCACGTGTCATTAATTCAGCCATTAGATCAATAAAATGGATGCTCGGATCTTAGGTCACTGTTCATTCAGGACATATAGTTCAGAAAAGAATGCAACTCTCTCTCTATATATTATCTAGCTAATACAACCATCTCTCAATTTTCCTTGTAGTAGGATCCGACTTGTCACCTTGTCCTTAACCAAGCAGTGAGTGTGATGAAACTAAAAAATAACATGGTTATCTTTGGTAAATTATGATATGCTAGTTAGATTTCTAGTCATGTTAGGTACGTAAAAGAATATGATCTAAGAGAAGGGGCTGATTATTGTGAAAGCTAGGTGAAGGAAGTTCGAAGCCAACTCGATACCATGTTAGAATTTACATAGTTTCAATCATTTACATGTAAATAAATGTGATTTTATTTCTTCAACTAACTGTGACAGATTTACATCCATGTATATATAAGCTTCTTAGTTGTAACAAGAGAAGACTCTAGATTGATCTAAACTAGTGAGCATCTAGAACAACAACCAGCTAGAAGAATCTTCATCTAGAATCCAAACCTATTCCAATACTCATAAATAATGTATTTTACCATTATGATTATTTTTATTAAAAAACTTTGAAATTAAATGATATATTTACTCCATTAATTAAATAATAGATTTATTCAAATATTGTTCAAAAGAAAGAAAAATACCATTTATTATTGAAGAAATATTTTAATGTAGTAATGAACTAATGATTGTTGAATTTTGAAAGTTTACCTTAATAATAACAGAAGTGTAAGTAACTCCATGTTTTGGGAAGCAAATAAATTTTAGGTATAATTAAAATAATAATTTATCTGTATTAGAAATAATACTTTCGGTGCACATATTTTTTATATTACAAATAAAGGGAAAGTATTAATTATATTATATTAACAAATTTCAAGATATTTACGAATACTATCATCTGCACCTAATATGCATATTAATTAAAAAAAATAGCAGATTGATAAAATCTCGTGATATATATCCATCACAAATCCAATGTACTGTAGTTTTAGATTTGATCATATTTAACCATTAATCTACTTAAAAGTGAATGTATCCAATTATAAATCCAAAAAAAAAAAGCAATCTCAAAGTGATTGGAAATATTGTCTTCAATAGTGGAATTCGGCAACCATAAACAATTGTGTAATTCATGGGTGGGGGATGTCCACGTTTTCGCAACTAATTGGTCAATACAATATCTAACAAATATATTATTTATGTGTGTAACCACATATGTCAAATTAGTTGGAAATCTACAAGTTAATTCTATTAAACTATTAAAAAAAAGAGTTAATTTGAGTTAAAATATTTTTCTAAAAAATTAACACTAATAACCCAGAATCAAATAACACGTTGCTTGATATGGCTGAGCTCCAAACATGATGGATAGGGCCGATTAATCGAATTGATTTTTTTTTTATATCTAATTATATCAACGAAATCTATTTTTAATATTTAAAATCATTTTTTTAATTATGTTTTAAATATATAGTTGTATTTAATTCAAATATTTTGTTGGTCCCGAGATCATAGTATGTTCGATGCACAACGGAAATGATACGATCCTCACCGAGAAAATTTAGATCGCAACCCAGAATCGACGAACAAGGAATGCACACTGACATGACTCGAACATATACGATGAGAAATTCAATGCCTATGACTCGACCCTTAGAGAACCATAGGTAAGAACGCGAACGAGCCCCTACGACTCAAAAAACAACTCGGATCACAACGAGGGATATAACGAAGACGCCACAAATGGCTGTGGAATTCCGTTTGATAAGTCAGAATTTTCGAATTCTAGGGTTACTAGAATTCGTGAGCTTTCAGATAATTGAGGAAATAATCTCACAAATTTTATTAAAAACTGAAAATTGAAAACTGAATAAAATTGTCTAATACAAGACCTATATATAGGCGACCTAAAACCCTAATCTAATAAGGAAATCAAATCTAAAAAAAAGCGTATAAAATCTATTAAGATATACAACAAGAATATCTCAATATCTTTGACCAAGACTAGACACTAAATATGTCAATTTTCGAAAATAACCTATTAATATTCGAAAATCAAATACTTAAAAACGAAAATTAAATAAAGTAAATACTAAAATTCAAAAATTAAATTAATTTCAAAACTAAAACTCGAAAATTAATCTTCAATTGATCTTCAATGAATCCTCTAAGTTCAGCCCACCGAGATCTCTATCATTCCCCCCTCTTCAAAAGGATTTGTCCTCAAATCCTCACGCCAGATCCACTCTCATTGCCTTGCTAGAAAAGAACTTCTCACCACACAGTTTTCTTTTTTCTCTCCAGCCAGCTTCGGTCCAGGATCCACTTCCTTTTGCATCTTCACTTTGTCTTCATGAACCTGATTTGGAGTAAGAGGAACTAGACAAAATCGTTTGTTATTATACTCAAAGGAGTATTTATTTGAGAACCCCTCATGCTGCGCCTTTCTATCAAATTGCCATGGACGACCCAAAAAAACATGGCTAGCCTGCATCAGAACTACGTCACAAATAACCTCATTCACATATTTTCCAATGCTGAACGAATCATTCACTTACTTCGTCACCTTAACCGTCCCAGTGTCATTTAACCACTGCAAACGACAAGGCTTTGGATGTTTGAGCATAGGTAAGTGATAAACTCATATTTATACTAACTTATCTATATTTTTCTCCATTGTTTCAAGTGATTTATGTTATGTTTTTACTTATTTATGTGCATGAGTCTACTTTAGAGGGTGTTATGCCTTTGATGGGTGATTTTTGCAGGTTTTAGGCCAAATTCATTGGAAACTCGTACCGAAAGCAGATGATGTTCAAAGAAACAGTCATGAATTCTTCTACACGTGGAATCTGAGCTAATGGAGCATGGAAATATAAAGGTCTTTGAATTAGCTTTCCAACGCAACTGGAATCGGGTCAATCGGAGTTTGGAAGCAAAAGTTATGGCCAAAACCGTGAGACTGCGCAGACAGATGTTTCTGTGTCGAGAGACAGGATTTGTGTCGACCAAAATAGAGGTCAAAACTCCGGAAACTTGTGATCTGCATTCCTGTCGACCAACAGGATTTGTGTCGATAGACACGGAGGCCCGAAAAGGCTGTTTTAGGCCTGTTTTGGCAGTTTTTGCTATTTTTACCCAATACTCAAATTAGGTCTTTTCCCCCCTCTATAAATATGAACTCTTAGGCACGAAAATTATCTTGTTTTTATGCATTATTACACTTAGAATAATTAAGCTTTGGAGTTTTTACAAGACATTCAAGGTTCCTCTTTATTTGTAAGTCAATTAATTTAATGTTTTCTTTCATTCTAGTTATGATTTGTGGCTAGAACCCTAAACAGGTTCTAGGGTTATGATTTCTTTTCTGATGCATGTTAATTGATATCAACTCTTTGGCATAGTTTAATTCTCTGATTTAATTTAATAATCTAGATCAAAAGAAGGACCGAGAGGTGAATTGAGATTTAGGTTTAAAGTTAATTAATCGAAGGACCGAGAGGTGAAGATTGTTAATAGGAAGAGAGAATTAAATATGTTTGTTTTCTGTCTCAAAAGGAAGAAACCTACATAGGAATAATTAGATAATTATGAGATTGATTAATTTGGTGTTCTTGAGACCGAGAACAGATAGTCACTAATTAATAATCTAGGATTTAATTGCCTGACCAAGTAATTTAATCCACAAAAATCTATGTTTTCCCCATTGCTGAGTTGATTGATATTTACATGTTGATGATTAGAATATATGCCCTAGGATCTGTGCTTCTCTTTATTGTTTTCAGAACTCTTTAATTTCTTGCAATTGTTATTTTTAAATTCACAAACAAAAACTCTTCTAAAAATTGGTTCACTCAAACAGCGAATTGATAAACTATATATGTCCAGTACATGAGATGACTTCGTTGCACTATCCCTGTGGGTTCGACATACCTTCGGGTTATCTATAAATTTATTTGCTGCTGTATTTTACAGCTTTATCAGTAAGCCTAATTTCTCCACCATGGTTAAACTTGCTGCATTTGTACAACTCTCACTATCGATGATGACACTTCAAACCTTATTTTTAACCTGACAACGTGTGTAGAAGATGTTCTCACGCTGCTCGGTATCATCGACTGGATGCTATGCCTGTAAGATTCTCCGAACCAAAAATGATGACAGTGCAGCAGAAGCCACTATTTCCTCTTCTTCTTCCTCGGTGTCCTCTAATGCTGGCATATTAGGATCAATCTCATTCTCAGTTTCCACCTCGCCATTTTCTCGAAGGATCATAGCCCTACTGTTGGGACACTCACCATCAATATGTCCAAAACCTTGACATTTGAAACACCGACGATCACGATTCCGAGTATCAGGAGTAACAGATTTACCTTGACTGTTGGAAACTGGTCGGGGTGCAATAAATGGTTTCTTCTCAACTCATGGCTGCTCCTCTTCTTTCCATGGAGATCGTTTGGGCGTGGAACTACTACCAGACTGGTATTCTCTCCAGCCCGTAGGATTCTACCCAACTCGACTACCCCTCCTCTTGAGCTGTCCTTCCACCTTAATCGCCATGTGCACCATTTCTTCCAGCTCAACATAATGCTGCAACTCTACAATATCTCAAATCTCCCAATTCAACCCAACCATAAACCTAGTCATTGTCGCCTCTCTATCCTCCACTACATTGACTCGAATCATAGCGACCTCCATCTCCTTATAGTACTCATCAACGCTCCGACTACCCTGTCTCAGAATCGGCAGGTTATTGTACAGCACTCGGTAGTAGTGATTTGGCATAATTCGACTCCTCATGACAACCTTCATCTCATCCCATGTCTCTATCAGCCTCTCCCAATTCCTCCGCCGGCTACTCACCAACTGATCCCACCACACTAGAGCGTAGTGATAAACTCATTATTGTACTCACTTATCTATATTATTTTCTATTATTTTATGTAGTTCTATTGAGTTTATATATATATTATGTGCATGAGTCTATACTAGGTGGTATTATGCGCGTTTTGGTGTTTTTGCAGGTTTTAGGCCAAATTCAATGGAAACCCATTCCAAGAGCAGCAGATGTTCAAAGAAACAGTCACAACTTCTTCTACCGTTGGAATCTGAGCTAATGGAGCATAGCATTTGAAAGATCTTTGAGTTAGTTTTCCAACGCAACTGGAATCGGGTCAATCGGAGTTCGGAAGAGAACCGTGAGACCGCGCAGGAGGGCGAAAAGTTGCGTCGACAGACGCCAATCAGAAGCGATCGACGACGACCAAGAAATTTCGTCGATCGATGGTGAATAGCCACGGTCGACGCGAGGTCTTCTGCTGGAGCGAAAATCTGATTAAATTCGGATTTATTCATATCTTTAGCCCTAGATTTGATAAGATACACATCCACCACTATAAATACCTATAAAATTCGAACCAATTATGATACCCAATCATATTTTAGAGTTTTTAGAGTTTGGAGACTTGGGAAACACAAAACCCTTTATTTTTCTTGTAAGTTCTTTATGTTTATGCAATTCAATATGTTTTCTTTTGGATTTCTATCTGCGATGAGTGGCTAGAAATCCTAGCGGGTTCTAGGGGTTGATATTATTATGGATGCATGTTAGGATTAATTAATTAGGTTCATGATTCCTGTGTTTATTTTATAATTCTAGATTAATTCAAGGACCGAGAGGTGACGATTAATTTAGTCGTCTAGCTATTGATAGAAGGACCGAGAGGTGAATATTAATAGTGGGAATAAGAATACATGATACGATCTACACTATCCAAATAGATGTACTAGATGTAGGAATTGAACTGATTTGCTTATCGGATTGACTAGTTTGGTGTACTTTGAGACCGAGCGGAGATGAGTCACTAATTAGTAATCTAGGTTATATTTGCCAAACAAGGAAATATAGCATTGTTGCAGTATTCCACCTGTTAAATTAATTGATTCCTACATGTTATCCATAATAAGAGTTCTTCCCTAGAATCTGTGTTCTTTAATTTGCTTTCCAAAACTCCTTTAATTTTCAAGTATTGTTATCTTTATTTTCCAAACAAAACCCTGATTTTGAATTCCTCAAACAATGAATTTTAGAACCATAGCTAGTACATAGGATAATTTCCCCACACAATTCCCCTGGATCGATAACCTTAGGGTTTACAAATTTATTTGCCACTGTTATTATAATTAATCTGTTAGAAATAGCAGTGATCACGTAGTCAGAAAATTCCACTGCAACCAACTTTACCTTCTTCAAATCAGAATAGTTATGGCAGTCAAACATCTTCTCTACTTTTCTCTCCCATTCCAGATACACTTCGGGATCATTCCTGCCCTGAAAGGAAGGGATATGCATCTTGATCGTCCCCAAGTTGTTATCATTTGAGTCCTCAGCATCAGAATCAATGATGTCCTCGTCATACTGAGGACTTCGTCTATTAGATCCTCTACCAACTCAACCTCCACGCCCTCGTTTTACAACACTCCCATGATTGCCAGTAGAATCGTGTCGAGTCATTTGAGCAACAGAAGCCTCGAGAACATCGATTCGTTGATGAATTGCCGCCATCTCACTCCTCAACATCCTAGTCAATTCAGATTTGAAGCCCTCCATCATGCACTTGAGTTGGTAAACAATAGTAGGATCATCTCCGTCGCCCAACAGCTCAGCTTGAGTGCTTTTCGTCTCAACTTGCTTGCTTTTCGTCATACCTACAAGAAAGGTTAGAGAAAAGAAAACAAGGACCTCACCACCTCACGTACACTCGTGTATTGCTCAAGATGATAATCGCTCATGCTCGTGTATCACTCAAATGAATATGCCTTTTCAATTCCCTCTATTGATCTCACCCACTCTTGCCTTTTACCACTCCTTTTCTCCCTTATGAAGAACTAAAAAATTCCATAGACCTTAGATTGACAAACCAACACAACGGGAAGACTCCAGGAGATCCTAGGGACGTAAATGACAAAAGACGAATGAGAAATTTGTTTGGACAAACTTTCAAAGGGCAATAACTCGGCAAAAATGATGAAATTTGGCCAAAAAGCACCTTATGTCATGGCGAAGTTGTGAGTCTTGTAGAGCTCGTCGAGATGTTTTTGAAAATCATAATTAAGCCAAAAACGGACACCAGACGCAAAAGTAATGGCAAAAATAAGCCTAGCCAAAAAAGATAAGGAATATCTGATACTATGGACAAATTCGGCTAGATATGGATTGATATACACTATGATATTCCTAACCTAAGATGGCTAGATATGACTCACTTAACCCTAAGATTTTTGACCTCAACTAGATAGCACGATCTAAACAAGAAACCTTTAAACAATGACACAAATAAGTCGAAAAAACCCTAAAATCACGAACGACAATCACAAAGCAAGAACAATTAAAGACTTGATTTTTTTGACACACGATAATCCAAAATTAAAGGAAATGAAAAGAAAAGACACGCCACTTGTGGCTCTGGATACCAAAATGATACGATCCTCGCCGAGAAGGTTTAGATCGCAGCCCAGAATCGACGAACAAGGAATGTACAGTGACACGACTCGAATAGATACGATTGGAAATCCAACGCCTATGACTCGAACCTTAGAGAACCGTAGGTAAGAATGCGAACGAGCCCCTACGACTCAAAAAGCAACTCGGATCACAACGAGGGATATAGAGAAGACGCCACAAACGACTGCGGAATTCCGTTTGATAAGTTAGAATTTTTAAATTCTAGGGTTACTAGAATTCATGAGCTTTCAGATAATTGTGGAGATAATCTCACAAATTTTATTAAAAACTGAAAACTAAATAAAATTGTCTAATACAAGGCATTTATATAGGCGACCCAAAACCCTAATCTAATAAGGAAATCAAACCTAAAAAAAAGCCTATCAAATCTATTAAGATATACAACAAGTATATCTCAATATCTTTGACCAAGACTAGACACTAAATATATTAATTTTAAAAAATTAACTATTAATTTTTGAAAATCAAATACTTAAAAACGAAAATTAAATAAAGTGAATAATAAAATTAAAAAATTAAATTAATTTCATAACTAAAACTCTAAAAATAATCTTCAATTGATCTTCAATGAATCCTCTAATTTCAGCCCACCGGGATCTCCATCAGGAAATTTTAAGAACAAGTAGCACTTACAAACTAGTGGTTGTTGTCTAGTTTGTGTTTCTGCAAAACCGTTTGTTATCGAGTTTGATTTATAAGTTCAGTTCGAGTGTACTTCAAAACTAGAATATGTTGAATTTTAAAATCCTTGCAAGAAAGTTAAAAGCAATAAAGATCAAAATATATATAGAGGTTCGGACAAAAGTCCTATGTGCTCTCTTCAGACCAAGGTCTGGAAATTCATTGAGATTCAGTTACAGGTTGGTCTCGCGATCTATCTCTATGCCAATGTCTACCAGTTCACTAACTCACCTGTCCAGTCCAGACCTCTGCTTCCTTTTGCTTCTCAGATTTTGGAGTGTGGGCACACCATGCAAACTCGTGTTTGGAACTTGGGAGCTTTATAGTTCTTCCTGAACTCTCGATCTTGTGCCTTGATACCAGTGATAGTTGCAGCTTGGAGATAGCTGTAACTGCTATGTTCTTTCTTGAAAAGAATGAACACCAAGAAATAACTCAAGCTGTAAAGCTATGATGTTGGTCCCGAAATCAGAGTAAAATGTATTGCAGTGGAAGTAAGTATGTAATGCACTTGTTCTCTGAAACTGACTGAAACTTAGTTTTGGGTTTAAGAAAGTAAGTTTAAGCACAGTAGTTGATTTACTAAGTTTCACAATTATACACTTCAATACTTAGTCAAGTATTGAAGGTTTTAAAGTAAGTTTGAGTGAAACTAAGTATGCTGAATCTTAAAAGAAAGCTGGTAAATGACTCAGGATATTATAGTGGTTCAGATCTAAAAATCCTACGTCCACTCTTCCGAACTTAATCGAGTAATCCACTAAGTTTTGTACAAGCCTCCTTACGATCTATAGATTGCCCGTTGGCACTCCGTCATCGGTCTGCTATAGTCACTTGCCTAGGAACTCCTTGTAGACTCAGTCTTCTGGTTGAAGTGAAGACGCACCTCGCAACCTTCTTCCTGGTGGTTGGATGTTTGTTGTTCTACCCAGAACTCAGTTTGATGGCTAGACACCCCTGATAACCAGAATCCCAGAGTAGGATAATGATTGCTATGAATATTACTTGAAAAGTAATATTCACTAAGATGATAGCATAAGCTTTAAGCTTAGCCTCATGCTTTGAACCAGGTAGCATGGATGTTTAACTTGAGTTGGAAACTCAAGTCTCATGAATAGGATCATGGGGTAAATATAAAGCTTTTGAGTAGAAAGACTGGCAGAGTGTCGGCTTAGCTTTTCGAGAGATTCTTGGTAGTTCTTCATTCGAACTGTTGGACTATTTATAGGAGATTCTTTGGATATTTGAAATTCTTCCTGTTAGACACAAAAATCCAGTCGTTAGAGACAGGATTGGACGATCCTATCATAGCCCATGCTTTGTCTACTCTGCTATGCTTTGAAAAAGATTGTACTTTCATGTACTTTCTACCTACTCTTGTCAGACTCAACTCCAGTCCGAGGAATCCAAGTATGAGCATCCTCGTAATAACTTTTACTTAACAATCAATACTCTTTAAGTCTGACTAAGCTTGATCCAACTTGTGTTCCACGTGCTTACGAAGCAAGGTCTCCATACTGACATTCCATAGTCAGTATGAGTAATCCTCATACTGACTTTAAATAAGTCAATATGGTAAGTTCTATACTGAGTACCCAAACTCAGTATAGCCTTTGATCATACTTAGTGAAACTAAGTTTCACGCATGAACACTTCTTCTCATCTCGAGCAAATCCTTTACTCGGTCTTCAGCACCTAAGTTCTATTACAACATGAATAACCCTATACATGGATTACATTTTAGAACTCTATAGACTTAGTGCTAAAGTAAGTTTTGACATATCAAAACATCAAATAAAGGAGGGAACTAAAACTAAGTTCCTAACAATTTCCCCCTTTTTGATATTTTCAATACCTCTAATAAAGAGACAGAAAGAAAAAGAAGCATGACATACTGAGTTTACAACGACACTAATTAGTATACGTGTCCTTAGTTCTGTCATACTCTAATTGGTTTTCCCCTAAATTGGAGAGACATTTCTCAAATAACCAATAGAGCGAAATGTAAGTCTTGTTGCTCACACTTAGGAAAAATGAGTTCAGCCAGGTTAAAACAATGGAAAGAAAGGGAAAGGGAGAGAGAGTTAGACAATGAGTGATTGTCTAAGGTCAATTTCTAGACTTTCGTTGATGATAAAGATTATAAGTACAATGACGAAAGCATAAAAATTGAACTGCGAAAAGAATTGAGTACTAAAAAACTAAGTACTAGAGAACTTATGGAGGAGAAGACTCAGATGATGATGGCTTTGATCCGCTCAGCTTCGAGACAAGCTCTAGAAGCATATTGGGCTGCTCCTGCCTCCTCTTCTCCTCTGCTTCTTCTCTCATATGTTGTTCTTCCTTTTCTTTATGCCTCTGCTCTTCCCCCTATGTGACAATTTCAAGAAGGGTTGAGACAGTGGACTTTATAGAAGTTAATGTTTCAGCGGTTTCAGCCTCCTTCTGCACGAATCTTGCTTTAAGCTCATCGATCTGGTCTTGGAAGTGAGCTTGCATCTGATTCATCATTGCAATGGGCACAACATCACTACCAGAAACTTGGATGGAAGACCTAGTCACAACAGAATCCACAACAAGAAGCCGGTCTCTTTCTTCTTCAAGCCTGGCAAGCACTTCAACAGTCTTGCGCCTCTCTTCTTTTTTGTCTAATCTGCTCCTCTTCGGCAAGCCTTTTCTACTCAGCTTCCTCTTGTTGCTTCTGAAGCTCTTCTTCTTTTGTGATTCTCCTTTGCTCAGCTTCTTTTTGCGAGGGAGCTTCTTCATCGGCTTTACGCTTCAGTTCAATGATGAGTTCATATTTTCACTCATTATTGGTTTGATTTATCTTTGTTTTTAGTTTATATTAGTTGTTTTTATTTCACGAGTCACTCTAGGAGGGTATTGCGCTTGTAGTGGTGTATTTTTGCAGGTTTGAGGTCGAATTCACCGAAAATCCGTACCGAAAGTAGTGGATGTTCAAAGAAACTATCAGGACTTCTTCCACACATGAAATTTGAGCTAATGTATCATGGAAATAGAAATATCTTTGATTAGCTTTCTAATGCAACTGGAATCGGGTCGATCGGAGTTTGGGAGCAAAAGTTATGGCCGAAATTGTGAGAAAGCACAAAATCGATCGACACACCTGAAATCGGTCAACATGGAACTCACATTGACTGACGCAGAGCCACGACGACTGACACATACATTTTTTGCGAGTTTCTGGAAGATTTTCACGAATCTTGGGCGAGACTTGACCAAGATTGAAGAGATATATCATCTTGGAAGCGTTGAAGACTCGAGATAGAAGATAGATTCAATGTAGGATATGTGGATATAGATATGCATCAAATCTAATCCTATCTCTTATAGAATTCAGCCTTGTAAAGCCCAAACAAACACTATAAATACCCCTCTAGACTAGTTTATTCAATGTACCTCAATCCCTATATGAACTAATGTTCATATATCCTTCTCAACCTCAATTTCTGTAGTTAGAGTTTTAGTATTTATTCTTATGCATTTAGAATTTTTGTTTTTATTTTTAATGCAAGTTTATTTCAGTTTAATTATGTTTTTTATTTCAATTATGTCTAGCTAAGTCTCTAGCAGGTTCTAAGGTTTGAAATATTATTTTGGATGCATGTTTAGGATTAATTTATTGGGTTCATGATTCCTGTGTTTATTTTATAAGTCTAGATTAATTTAAGGACCGAGAGGTGACGATTAATTTAGATGTCTAGATATTGATAGAAGGATCGAGAGGTGAATATTGATAGTGGGATTAAGAATGCATGATATACTATATACTGTCCAGCTGAGATGTATTAGATTGTAGGAACTGAACTGATTTGCTTATGAGATTGACTAATTTGGTGTTCTTGAGACCGAGAGAAGATGGTCACTAATTAGTAATCTAGGTTATATTTGCCCGACCAAGGAAATATATCATTATTGCAATATTCCACCTGTTGATTTAATTGATTCTTACATATTATCCATAATAAGATTTCTTCCATAGGATCTGTGTTTTGCTATATTTAATAGAAGTTTCTATTTTATTTTATCTGTCTAGTTTAATAAACCAAACTTGATTTCTGAATTACTCAAACAATTAATCTGAAACTGTGTTTTAGTACATAAGACTATTTTGCATATCTTTTCTCTTTGGGTTTGACATTCGAGTTATAAATTTATTTGACCACTACTCTATAATTAATCTGTTAGAAATAGTAGTGATCACTCAGATTCATGGATTCTTCTTTGCTCATCCTCCTTTACCCTGAGCTCAACTTCCCTTCTAACATGACCAACGTAATCTTCTTCTTTCATCTACTTAATTTCTTTCTGCCTGGCCTTCTCCTTGTCAGCTTGCACCTTCTCCAGGATTAGTGCTCTTGATTGAATTACTCTTGCAGCGTTGGCCAAGCTTTGCCTACCTAAAGTGATGGCATGAATCATTTGAATTGTTTGTTCGGCTGTCTGTTGAGTTGTCGGTTCGGCAAACAAGGACAAAACTTGCTCCAATTCCTTGCTTTCTTCCTCAGCATTCTCCAACTCCTTCTGAGCATTAGCAAGATCCTCCTTGATCTGCTCAAGCTCTCCTTCCATCCTCTGTAGCTGCTCAGTAAGTTTTTCTACCTTTTCTCTCCTAGCAGCTATGATGCGATGATATCCTTCCAGAGTTGGCTCTTGAGCTGGTTCTCCTTCTATCTCAACAAGTATAGAAGATGTAGATGATGTAGCATGTACCTAAGAGATGGGGATGGTGGAGATAGGAGCTTTTGACACAAACTAATAATTTGGAGAGGGTAGCCTGTGAGGATCCTAACAAAAATTAAGCGCATTGAAGGTCTCAGCTTGGTATGCTCAGATTGCCAGCATCCCCAACCTTATTTCCTCTTTTGTCACCTGCCTCGTCCCCTTCTGACCACTTCATTAAATAGCCCATTCCTCCTCAATTCTCCAGAAGGTTTGTTGCGCCCCAAAACCGGGCCTATAGGACAATCTCATGTGCGACACGATGCACACTAAGGGAAGTTGTTATTTAAGAAGAAATAATTATTCATGCAGAAGCAATTAATGAATTAATCGAACACGGAACAAGATCATGAGATTCGAATAAATATTTTGCAGTAGAGAATAGAGTCAAATAAATAATACAAGCATGATGGGACAATAAATTAATGCATGCTTGAAATAAAAACACAAAGGACATAATTCAATTTTAGAATACTTGAACTGTTGAGACTATGCATGAAGACATAGCTTGTCGCTTCGATACCATAACCAAACAAATTAAATCATGCTAGAAGAACAAGAATAATTTAGCATTCATTAGCAAGAATAAATCATAAGATAATTAAGAATTTACATGATCTAGCATTTGATCAACCAAGCATTCAAAAGTTCAATTCATATTGAGGTTAAGAAGAAATCTAGACCAATCATCCAAGCAATATAGTAATGTGATACATGCCAATCAAAAGGTATAATCAAAAGCAATAAGGATTCGATTATGGTACAAACCAAACAAATTTTACAAAACAAAGAATCCATCTCGATCCCCACCTCATAACGCCACCTCCGCCTTCATCAACCGGTACCTACACGTAGGAAAAACACGCATAGGGGCTAAGTACACGAATGTACCCAGTGGTCATAGTGTCCCGAAAATAGTACATAAAATATATCATGAAATCACGGCACGCTCATGCATAATACAAAGTTTTATTGAATTCATCATGTATATGCACAAAACATTTTCCTCACTTGGAAGCTTCCACTCAATTTAGGTACCACATAATCGTTTTCCCCAACATTACCAACATCACATGCTCATCAAGATTCACATAATCAAATAAAGTAAGATAGGAGTGGCCGCTCGCTATCTACCCGATAAGGTTTTATCACCTTATCTAACTGGTAGTCTTATTACTATATGTGCTAATGCATTAGGCTTACAATACCACGGGGGTAGCCACTCCCCCGATCGAACTCATCTCCAAAATAATTTATCATTCATCAACCACCAATTCATTCCACAACAATCATACGGTACCAAAACATTTTTGCGGTGTAACATGCTTTAAAACAAAATAATCATTTTTGGAAAATATTTGGCAAAACCATTTTGATAGGATAAAGTAGTACCCACCTCAAGTAGTTCGATGAATCCAATTATTTAGTCCCACTAGATGATGCTCCCTTCTCGGCAATTAAAGCACCTAATTAAAGTTTGAAATAAATTTCTACAATGCTTTCAACTCAAATAATTATCTAAGTTCTTTATCCAAATTAATCCAATTAATTACTCAATTACAAATTATGCAAATTCAAAATTATTATAAAATAAGATTATGAAATTCCAATTTTTATTTTATCAAACAAGAATTAATAAGTTAGTTAAAATTATTAAACTTAGTGAGCAAGTTTAATCTAAATTGCTATATCGATTATTAATAAATGAAAAAGGAATTAGTGATCTAATTAACAACTTATTATTAATCTAAAATAGTTATTTTTAATTAGCTAGGTGAATCAATTATGCTTTTAGGCCTTAGGTGAATCCTCAGCATTCACCAACACTTAATTCTTTCAACATACATGCTATTAATTCATTTCCAAGCTTCACATATCTCAATTTCATCTTCATCCATGTTTGAAAATCATCTCTAAACATGAGGGAACATAATTTCTAGACTTGATTAAACATGCAATCCATCACATAGATTTTATACTCAACATCAAGCAATATATATCAAATCTAGTCCAAGTTATGCAAATCTCAACCATCTCACTTGAAATTTTATTTGTGACTTCTTGTTCTTACATGAAATTATATATTCATAACAAGGAAGTCATAGGGAGTGTAGAAATCATCTATTTGGATGGAGAAATTCTCAGCAATTGGTGTTCCAAATTTTCGAGTTGCTTCCAATGTTGCCTAGCTTCAATCTTCACGTATTCGTGCTCCTCTCTTTGTGGCGATTCTTCAATTTAAAGCTTGATTTCACTTCGTGCTTGAGACCAATGTTCCCCTATCGTAAATTTCTTCACGTTATTGCGTAGAGGAGTTCGAGAGGATAAGCTTTCTACAAAAATGTTGGCTCTTTGGGTTGGAAAAAGGTGGTTTCTTGAAGGTTCAAGGGGCTGTTTTAGAGAGTGGTTTTAATGGAGTAGAGAGAGATAGTTGCAAGGATTTTTGGAAAAGATGAGTTGAAAGGGGTGAAATTATTTTTGAGGAATAAAATATATAATAGGGAATTTTGTACAAAATGGGGAGGGTGTCGATTTTTGGAGAAGATGAGTTGCATGACTTGATGGAAATTTCTAATGATCACAATTCTATTTTTCACATTTGCCCTTAAATGATTTAATTTCCATTGCAACAATTTCTTCTAGAAGGCCCTTGTAGGTAAATTGGTCATATAGGTGCTAGAGTAATCATACTACTATATGTTTGTTTGAAATAAATATAACTCATAATCTCTAATTAATTTATTTCACTATGGTGTTTCATTCGATAATTAAATAAATGCTACAACGATTTTTCATTCTTCAAACTCTTGCTTTGGAATTTCGAATAAGCTCAATCGGACGTCGTATGAATATTTGAGCATAAAATAATAATATGGGTCCTCCCTATTTAATTAAATTCCTCTCCTTGAAATAGAAATAATAGCTAATAAAATTAATAAGTTGGAGATTAATTATTCCAACCACTCGATCATAACGTTCATTGGGTGCTTCGTATCATTGGCTCGCGATTAAAATCGATCATTATATTGTGTATATCCATGTGGGTCGAAATTCTTGAGTATCCAATTTAATGAAATTAATCCCCGAATTTTCATTGGAAGTAATATCGATATAATATAATTTGCCGATAATAATATAAATATTTTTCGGACTATATTTCTAGTCTCGATAATTATGAATTAAATATGGAAATAGATATGGGCTTGCTTAATTATTTTGTTGACCGATTTCATTTATTCTCATGTGGGCTTCTATTTATTTGGCCCAACATATTTTAATTAAATAAAATCCTCTTAACCCAATTCTCTAATTAAATAAAAAGACCGGGCTTAAATAATTAATTCGGCCCAATCGCATCGCTGCGACGAAAATAATTATTACCGAGCCAAATAAATTATTCCGATCGTCATACGTGATTTAATTATATGGAATTTCTTTATTCGCTCCCGCGGCTGAAATCGAATGTCGTAGGAAAGTCGCTTGATAATATTAATACAATAATGATTGACACTTGCTTCGAATTTTTATTTAATCGAAAGATCGTAAAATACGGGGCGTTACAAGGTCAGACCTAATCTAGTCAGCATGATGTATAAATCTTCAGATGAGCTCATGCCTGACTATGTCGTGCCTCCTCCACCTTATCCTGCTTTGTATCCCAAGGATGGCGTCTCCAGACTCCATGCAAGTCCCGTTCATAATCGAACTCTTCATCCAAGCGGGGACAATGCACATCATCGTATTCAGAAGAAATTGAAATCCTAGATTCATCGGAACTTATGCTCATAGCATCATCGCCTTCCTCTCCTCTGTGGGAACCTTCAGCATGAGCAAACTCAAGCTGAAGCTGAGTTGCTAACTCAGCTCGGGTGGAGGTCTCTCCTTGCTCGACCTTCGGATCCTTCCCCTTATCTTGTGCTTGCTCTTGCTTCTCCGCTTGTTCAGCCTCAGGTCCAGGCTTCTTCTCAGTTTCAGGCTCTTCAGCGGCCTCTGTCTCTTTATCCTTCTCCTGGTCCGCCAGTTTTGCCGAGGTGATCGCCCGCTCATCTTCTCCTTGTTTCTCCTGGAACTCCATGGCCTACTCTGAAGCTTCATGAGCAATTTTAAGTATAATTTCCTCAGCATGTACCACCACATCCTTCTCAGGTACATGCTGAGTTTCAGTCTGATGAGGAGGTTGTTCCACCTCGATCTCCTCATCCATCTCTTTAGAACTCGCAGAAGCCTCCTCTACTTCTTTCTCTTTCACCTCCTTCCGCCGGTTGTTCTGGGTCGGTCACCCGCTCTTCTTATAATCTCCTTCTCCACCATAACCTTTCCTGCAGGTTGCTCAGGCTGGGGTCGTTGACATTCAGGGTGTTGGTCAACACCCTGAACTTCTCTGCAAAGTCCTCAAATGTCCTTTGTTCAGCAGTGTCAGAGATGAAGGGGATATTGATATCTTGGGAATCTCCCCCTCTGGATCTTGGAAGATGATCTAGCGCCTGGTGGATTATTCTCCCACCTTCTCCTTTCCCTTGCCAGCAACCTCCTCCTGATTTCTCTTCTTCCTGACGAGAGGGCAAGCTACCTCAGTTCAGGGCTTTTTAGGAATTGGAATATCAATGGTTATGTGTCCCTCGAACGGACTAGGCCCCTGCTCAGTCTGAGCTGACTTCTCGAATTGCTTCCTGATTCTTTTCTTCTTCGGCTTCTTCTTGGTCGGATCAAACCTTCTTATTCCATATTAATTGCGACAATGTTAATGATGAATAGTAGTAAAATAAAAAAATATGTAATCTGATTAAGAACCAAAAGAATTTGGAGTAAGATCAAAGCATAGTTTCCAAAAATTAAGAGGTTCAACCGTAGAAGAACTAAAAAATATATAATCTGGTTGAAAACTAATGAAGTTGTGCTCTTTAACAGCAGTGCACGGCAAAAAAATTATTTAGATGAAGAACGAAGAAGATTTGACGAAAAATCAATGTGTTGAAGAAGAAATAAAAAATAAATTTAAATTTAGATAAATGAACTCATCTCAACGGTTATTTTAAGAAATCCAATGCATACAATTTATTCTTATTTTTAATATTCTTAATTTTGTAATATGATTTAATCTATATAAATATATAACTCTTTAAGTTAACTACTGGGGCTCCGTTGTATTAGAGTCCCTCTCTTTAATCCTCACCGGAAAACCGCCCCTCATTTTGGCTGTCAAATCTACTATGAATACAGGATCCGCTTCTCCCACCGGCACCACCCTAAACTGCTGCAAGATGCCGGCAACCATTCTCTTCATCTGCAAGAAAGCCATCTCCTTCCCAAGGCAAATTCTGGGCCCTGCCTGAAACACGGGGTATGTAAATGGATCTCTGTCTACAAAACGCCATTTCTCGCCACCATCTGCCGCCCTCTCCAGCCACCGCAACGGGTTGAACTCCGCCCAGTCTTTACCCCCACAGTTTCTCTACTCTCCCCATGGCATAGGGATGATAGAACACCCTCATGCCCTTCTTCACAATCGTCCCGTCGGGCAAGACATCATCATTCACAGCTTGTTTGTTGTCTGTAGGGATTGGGGGATAAAGCCTCATGGTCTCGCAGAGGGAAGCGTGAGTGTAGACCATCTCCTTCACTTCATCATAAGCTGATGCTGTAGCTTCTGATCTTTCATTCACCTCTCTCACTATCTCTCTCTCCACCTCCGGGTGATGTGCGAGCAGCCAGAAAAACCATGTCAATGCTGCGGAAGTCGTGTCTCGCCCCGCCAGTATGAAGCTTATCACTATATCAGTGACGAAGTTTTCATCGGAATGGTCGGAGCTCAGGAATCTTGAGAGCAGGTCAACTGATTCCAGCGATGATTTCTGCTCAAGCTCCTGCTTTTTCTTTCTGACGATCTCTCTGGCGAAGTCGCGAACTTCCTTCACAACAATCTTGAGATGCTTCTCCATTCCAATGTTGAGGCCCTTCTTGAATTTCCAGATCAAAGGGATGGTCGTGGCCAACCTCTCTCTGGACAGCTTCACCGCAGTATCAAACGCGGCGGCGAGCTTCTCCTTTGGCAGAGATGGCGACAGGTATCCCAGATCATATCCAAATGAAATCTTGCAAACGTTGTCAAATGCAAACCTCTGAAGGATGTCTTGAAAGTCGATCACAGTTTGTTGTTTCGCAGCCTTTCTCAAGATGGGAATCAGGCGGTCGGATAGCTCGGACTCCACCACGGTTTCGACGAATTTACGGAGCGATTTGGTGTTGAACTCATGGCTGGCAACCTGCCTCTGGAACTTCCAAGTCTGGCCGTCAGAGTTAAATATGCCATCGCCAAGAAAATCCTTCAAGGCGACCTTGAAGAAATCCCCCTTTTCGTAGTTGTGGAAGCTGGATTTGAGACGTTGGCGGGGTTGGCGGTGACTATTATCCAGTGGCCGAAGCCGCAGTTGAGGGGGATGGTTAAGTTGGGGGTGGATGTCACAATCTGTGATGACCACTCCATGGACGTGTCTCCGAGTTTCAACATTGTGAAGAATGAACCGACGATGGGGTAGGTGTTGGGTAGCAAACTCAACTTGTCCCATATTGGAGAATGAAAGAAGAATTCATTGGTTTATAAGTCCACAATTAACTCCATTAGTATGAGGCCTTTTGGGAGATGCCCA